>VVHJ01013433.1:4763-18207 GCA_015107715.1 Tylochromis polylepis | reverse complement strand
AGGCAGCGCTGCATCTAATGTCTTATTATTCACGCTGTCTGTCTGCTCACCAGCCGCACAGAGCCTGGGGGATGGAGGGGGATTTTAGGCTCTCAGTGTGTGTGCATGTGTGATGAGGGGGTTATGTATTAGCAAAGTGGTAATGGAGGGTTTGTTCGGTTTCCTAATTCGTTGGCACTACTTAATTAAAAGAGATACGACAGTGTGATTGAAGCTGTTGATGGATGGAGACCGAAAGACGCCCAGGCGCTTTAGGATCATGGTTATCTGCGTGCGTGTGTGCGCCTCTCTCAGCATGTGTGTCTAGTGAAAGGAAGAGGAAGTCATTACCTTTTAATCATGTCCTCTGTTATGCCTCCTTTTTCTCTCTCCTCTCTTTTCTGTCTTCATCCTCCTGTCTGTCTTGAAACTCTCCCCAAATCCCCCCCGGTTTTTCCAGCTGGCTCTCAGTTTCAAGCTCCTTGTCGTCCTCAATCAACCCAGGTCTCTTTTCTGCAGCACTTATCCTTCTTCCTTCCGACCCTGACTGTCTTTAACCTTCCACAAGGATGCGTGCCACGTGAATGATCTTACACTGTGCATTCATGTCATTCAGCCTGACTTGAGCTGTACAAAATAATAAATGTTCAATCAAATCTTCTTATTGCCTCGAGGTTGGTTTTTTTAAAATTTTTTAAAATTTTTTTGAAGGGTACATGCGAGTCGAAATGATTTCGTCTGTTATTGCTAAAGTCTCGTCAGATGCGGTTTTTATTAGTTTAAAATACAGACTAATATATTAAAATATTGCAGTACAGTGCAACAAAAAAACTACACGATGTACAATACTGTGCAAAAGTTGTGAGTCACCCATAATTTTTTCGTATTTTTCTTCCAAGGAGCCAGGCTTTCTTGCAATTTTTTTTAAAAGTAGTCTTGAACAACTGTTCTCCAGGCTTTCTCAAGGTTTTTCTGTGGACATTGGCTGCTTTTTCAGTCATTTTCAGTCCAGTTAACACTGACCTTTGAATCATTCATGTATAATTAAACATAAGACAACTTTGTTCAAAATTAGTTCTTTGCAGTGTCTTTAGGCATGTTGTTACTAGCAGCTTATCACAAAAATACATGATTTGTTCCAATTTCTTTAGTGAAAGACAGAATTTGAAAAATGTCAAAGATAACATGGTTTGGCAGGCATACGATACTGTTTTGGCACAAATTAGGTGATTCCCAAAGAGCTACAGTGTTAGCTGAAATATCTGGTATATCTCAGCATGGTGTCTAGTATGTCCTTAAAAAGTGGACAAGTGGAGGACAAAAGCACAAGTGACAGGCCTAAAAAACGAACTACAGCCAAACAACAGTACCTGACAGTCATGTCCTTAAGAAATAGAAAAAAGAAAAAAAAGACCTGACAGATGCATCTGGCCCTTCAGTTGATCCCACCAACTGTTCTCCTCAACATCATTGAAGCAGTGTGGGATCATCTTGACAGGGAACTGAACAAAAGGCAGCCAACATCTAAAGAAGAGCTTTGGAAGTCCTTCAGAAAGCCTGGAGAACTATTCCTGAAGACTACATAAAGAAATTATAAGAAAACTTCACTGAGAGAGTTTAGGCTGTTCTGAAGAATAAAGGTGGTCATACCAAATATTGACTTTCAAACTCTAAATATTTACATGCATGTTTGCATGTGTTTCAGTAAGCTGTTGCACATGTTTTCTAGTTTCCTAGCAAAATACAAAGAAACAAGGTGTGGCCAAGACTCAAGACTTTTGCACGGTATCATAGACACTGAGAGGTGCGGTCCTGAAATGTTTGATCTCAGTGCTAAAACCACCTGGCGGAAGTCAAAAGATGGTGCAAGAACAACCCTGGTCACCTCAACAAACTGGAGGCAGCACTTTGTGTCCCATGTATCACAAACAGCCTCTAACTTTAGGTATGGCTTAATATTTATACAGGTTCTACTAACCTAATCAGGGCTTTCACATAAATTAGAGGGATTGTGGAGCGCAATTGCGCATGTATCCGCAGTTTATCGGTTTGTACTAAAGGCAATGACTATTCCTAGATGATTAATAAAGTCTCTTAAACTTCAATGTAT
Source organism: Tylochromis polylepis (assembly GCA_015107715.1). Classification (NCBI taxonomy): domain Eukaryota; kingdom Metazoa; phylum Chordata; class Actinopteri; order Cichliformes; family Cichlidae; genus Tylochromis; species Tylochromis polylepis. The sequence continues at coordinate 16,118 of VVHJ01013433.1, read as the reverse complement.
GAAAAACTCCATTAACACAATAGTGTGAATGTAAGTTATGTTCATTCATGAGTGATCTGCCTACAGAAGTGATTTCTCAACCACCTTTTGTCAAACAGGTGGTGAAATCCAGTCGACTACATATATTATCATAAATACAAAAAATGCCATTAAATAGTTGCTGTTTTCCTTAACAGCAACTGAAATTACTAATTTGTTACCAAATTGTTCTTTCATTAACTTTTATAGTCTAATAATCAATTAATTTACAAGTTTTTACATGTATAATTTCATAATAGGTTGAATAGCCTGTGATCATATAGATGACTGACCTAAAATCTATAGAAACAGGTGAGATGATCTATTGTCTTTTATTGTGTATCTCCGTGTGTGTGTGTGTGTGTGTGTGTGTGTGTTTACTAATCCAGGTTCATTAGTGTGCATTCTCTCAAGCAATAATGCGCTTAATTATATTCAGGTATTCACTTAGACTCGCTGCCATAGGGCGAATTGGTGACTAAAACCTAAAATGAAATACTAATGTGTGCACACAGAAGGCTGATAAGCCCGGTGGGACTGCTGTCTCACAAAAAAAAAATGAAAGGAAATTTAGAATAAAACAGAATAAAAAGGGGACAGCTTTTTCCTCTGAACCAAAGGTAAACCTAATCCTACCCCAGTGTAGCTTCTGTTTTTCTCTAAAATAAAGGCAGAATTGTCCAGAAAGCAATGTTTTGGGAAATTACAGTCAAATTTCTGCAAACAGAGACGGGGTGGTGGTGTATTTAAAGGCAGGCGTGATCTGGCTGTCCATGTGGATGTGTGTGGTTACAGCCACCCTCTAACATTGCTCAGAAATCTAAGGCTGTGGTTTCCTTCAGAGAGACAGATAACCATTTTTGTGTACTGTAACATGACCTGTATGGACGTGTTGTAACAGGCCAGCAAACCTCCATTATAGTTGTACAGTGTGTGAGAGGCTGGTATGTGGGAAGGTGGGGGGCAGGGGTCTGCTTTTGACACCCTAATCCTGCAGCCTAACGTGGCTTTGTAGAGACCTTAGCTGGGAGGAGAAACAAGGGATGGAGGGAGAGAGAGCAAGAGGGGAAAAAAAGGAGGGGTGTATCAGGCAGTGGAATGAAGAGGGGGTGTTGGGAGAGATGGTTTTTGAGAGAGGGCGAGAGGGAGGGGAGTGATATGAAGGCAGGATGAGGGTGATGGGGTTTGTCCATTCTTCCTGCTCTCACTATGAAAGGAAACAAAGGATGCTGAAGGGCCTGACTTATGACAGCAGGACTTCTTAGAGTTTGCTTGGTAGCCCGTTTTAGCTGGTTAGCCTTGACTGCCTGAAATCTGCCGCTGGCCTCTTCTTCTGCTGTCCCTCTATCTCTCCATCTGTGCTGAAGACATCTCCTCGCTTCTCTGCATCTGGCTTCTGCATGTGAGTGAATCAGTCTCTCTCTTTCTCTGTGTGTGTGTGTGTGTGTGGTTTAGTTTAATACGGGTCTGCTGTGGTCAGTGTACACTTTATCCTTTTATTTTACTTTTTTCCCTGCTGCTTGCTTAGTGTTTTTGTCTTCTAGACATCCTTTTAAGCTAGACATGTGGTCGAGCCTGTGGTGCACTGCTCTGTCTCCATCTATCCGTCTATCTCATCCTCATTTTGTGTCTGCGCTCTGTTTTCTCAGCAATGACGGGAATGATTTCTAAACCAAAAAAAAAGAAAGAAAGAAAAGACAGGAGAAGATGCGCATTTCAGCTCAGCTGAAGTTTGATGATGACAGGAATAATGCCTCAAACAGGTCACTTTGGGTCCTCAAATGATCCGCTGCAAATATGCAGTAGGAAAGTGATGAGATTTAAACGTCTGTTTAGAGTAAAGCTTAATCCACATGTGTAAAACTGACAGTTGTTTGCCAGAAAGCTAATGCTAAATGACAGCTGGCCACATCTGCTTTTTGCTGGAATCATCACACAAGACTAGAGAGCAAATGCCGTCCTGCCTAAATATTTAGCTGTGGATTTCTGTGGCTGAAGGGCAGACGGCTTGATTGCTGGCTTGGCAGCTGCGTTGGCACATTGAGGGTCAGACTGGCACAGGAACTGACATTACGGATGGGTGGGGCCACCTCCTTGCTGGCGGTCACTTCAGAGAGGGTAGGAGGGTGGTGCAGATGCACAAGGGGTTTAATTATGAGACTGCTAGTGGGGGGGAAATGGACACATTTGTACTGCATTAATCACCAGAGCATATGTTTATCGATATCGTTAATAAAGCTTCCTCATGGTCCATCTCCTCGAATGTAAGACTTTTTTTTTTTTTTTGTGCCTTTTCTGGTATAATAAAATGAATGGATTTGATTCATTAGTCAAAGCAAGCTGTAGATAAAAGGTACTTAATCAAGAGGTTATGATGGACTTCTCAAATATTTGATGGTTTTTAAAACCAATTTTTAAAATCTGACTTTTAAACCAGGCTGGGCTGTTGTATTTTTTTAAATCTGTCTTACTGCTTCATGTTATTTCATTGTTTCAGCTTTGCAGTGTTTTGCTCAGCAGCTGTTATTTTAAAATGTGCTTATAAATTAACTCGGTGCACATTTTTCAGACATTTCATGAATCAAATTATTAGCTGATTCATTAAGAAAGGTATTTGGAAGTTGACTAAAAAAAATTTCAAAACAAATCAACCTGAGAACCACAAACAACAGAATCAGACTCAATGTAGGTCGAGACATGTTATCATGTGCTACTTTCACTGGTAGACTCATAGCAAAGCAAGCACACAGTCTGCCACACACACACACACACACGAACTCAGAACTGCTGTCTTTCCTACTTAGCTTGTTTGCTTGAGGTTTTGCATGTGAATGTGATACCAAAGGACAGAGTTGAGAGCCCGAGTTGACACCTTGGTCTGCATCTAAAAGAAAAGAAGAAGGAAGTGTTTGACCTTACAAATGTACCGTTACTGTTTACATTAAAGTAAATCAAAGTTTAATTCTATATATCCCTGATTTACTGGTGCTGGATTGTAGTGGAATGTGCTGCGTTTCAGTATCTCTCCCACCTGATTGAAGAGCTCCATCTGGGGAGATGCAGGGCAATTCTCTAATGGGCCTCATTGGAGAAACGTCTCCAGTCAGTAGCTATCAGTCAATTATGCTCAATAGCCATCAGTCAATTATAGTCCATAACACATAGCAGAGAACAGCAGGCCCTCTCTCTGTCACTGTTCAGCATGTCACAAGATTGGCCATCTATCTCCCCCCCCCCCAAATTGCATTCAGGCCTGGGTGAGAGGAATGTTGACCGTAATAGCATTGGGTAATGTGCCAGGAAAAAAAAAAAAAAAGCCTGTGGTCTGAGATGAATGACATTTTGTCACTTCAGATGAATGAAAGTTAGCTTCACAAGACTAGCATTTATACTTCCGAAAAAAAAATGGGGCAGAGATATCACTCTGTTGTTTTTATTTTTCTATTCTGGGAAGCTGGAGACGTTATTTGAAATGAGTGTCTGGAGGTAACAACATGACAGGGATGGTTAGTATGTGTGGACAGTGACCCCTCAGCGGTTGAGATAAAGGTGAAGAGGTAATGGTGGAGGGGTGAAGTGGGAAAAAAAAGAGAAGGTTTTCCAGCTGAGCCCCCTGTCTTTCTCATCCCTTCCTCTTATGTTTTATTTATTTATTTGTTTATTTTTGGACACTGTCAAGCTCAGTTTTTGTTTCACCTCCCTGGTGCACTTTTGGAGTTGTAGTCTTTTCTTTACTGCTCAGTACGTGGCACAGCCTGTTGTAAGTGCAGGAGGTCAAAGGGGGTCAAATGGAGCATTTGCCCTTTTGCTGTAAATATACTGCAAGTTACTGTGAATCCATTGTGGCTGTGCAGTGTAGCATAGATGTTATGTTACCCTCTGTCCATCTTTCATTCTGTCTCCGCCCCTCCACCTTACTATCCTCGCCCTCTTTTGTTATTCCCCAGGCAGCAGGCCACATATTGACCCTTGAACCCTCCCATTTTCCTCTTATGGAGGCAGTCAAAGATCAGACAGAAAGGGGAAATGGAGTGTCTGTCTGAACGATGCACATATGTGCAAACGTATGCAAACTCACACACACATACACACTTAGATTGGACATATTGTAATCCTTTGGTGCCTCAGCCTTTGTTTTGCTTTTAAGATCCGATTTAGGAGGTCACTGTTGCTGACTCAATACCTCCATATGTAATGACTACGCTGTTTGTTCCCAGATCAAAAGATTAGCTTCACTGAGTCATAACTTGATGGATCAGGGTGCGCTAGGGCCTGCTTGGCCACTGAGGCTGAGAATTTGGAGCTGCCGTAGAGAATAGCCGTCCATTGTGTGCTTGTCAAGCTGGTTAGCTGCTGTGGTGTGCACACTCAGACAGGCTAGCACACACACAGACACATACTAATGCACGCGGATACAAACACACACAAACTGAGAACTTATTACCAGAAAGAGTCAGTGTCAGGTCAGCCGACTCGGCCCGTGGACAGCGCTGTATTGTTGCTGGCCTCTGTCTGTCCTGCACATTTAACAGTGCAGGCATTCAGCGGTTACTGGTGACTCAGGACCAGCGGGCTGCGCGGCAACCAGCGGGTGCAACAACACCTGCCATCACACTGTCACACTGTTGTGTTTAAGAGGCTTAAAGAGCAACAAGCAAAGCGAGACATGTGAAGAATTTATTAGAATAACCGCAACATTACTAAATACATTTCTAAAGTAGATGCACAGAAATAGGATGCACTGTGTGACCAGGCAGAAGTTAAACAATGTCGACCTTTTCTGAGACTTTATTAAAGGGGCAAGAAGCATAAAGTATTCCCTAAGGTAGAATCACATGGGAGGACATTTAATCAAGTTTTTTTTTCTTCTTTCAGATAGCTTTATAGTGTGCTACATCTTTTACACTTGACATCCAACCTCATGACCCCAACTGAGAGCCTATAGAAATGGATTTAAAGAGCACAGTGTGATATCTATTCAAGTGCCAAAACCCAGTGGAAGCTGATATGGAAATCTTCCTTTGACTTTTATGTTCATTACTAAAGGGTTAAAAGAAGAATATGTTGCACCAAGTGGCTGTTTGGCTCTACAAACAGCCTGGATGTCTGTCAGGCACATTTTCCCCAAAGCACCTCCTCTCTTACAGTTTTGTTGCCAGTCCTGTTTGTTTACATCCATCTTCAGAGGTGTTGGAGCTTGTTAGAGAGGTTACATGGAAGCATAACTGTGCACTGATGGTTTGTGTTTGAGGAGAGAAGCTGTCAGTCAGTCAGTCAGTCAGTCAGCCAGCCCTCTCTGACTGAATCAATGCGCCTTTTGTCAACAAAAGTCTCCACCCCGTCAGCCTCCTCTTGGCCCACAGCAGTGTCTGTTATACAGAAACACAATGACATTTTACAACCACAGAACCACCCATGAGCCAGAAACACTCCGAACTCAGCGACCTACTTTGCTGTCTTTTGAACAGACCTCATGTGGACACTGATGTCTTGCAACATTTTTGGCCTTTTGGTGACACTGTCATTTAGTGGTGGGTTCATTTTTTCTAAGCTTTAAAGTCACCCTGAAAGGATGCTATATGTGTTTTGCAGCAAAAAAAAAGAAAAAGAAAAAAGGCTGTAAGGGCCAAAAAAATCAGTGTGTGGCTGGCAAAGAAATACACATTGTGATAGTGCTTCTTCTTCTTTTTAATTTTTTAATTTATCCTCTTAGCTCATTATCAGTCAAATACAGAAAATGAGGCCTCGCATCAGTCCCTGCAGCATGACAATGACCCCAAGAAGTCCTGTTTCAGATGGTCTGACCTTGGCAGATCCCTGATCTGAACATCATTCATTCAGTCTGGGATTACAAGTAGAGAGAGAAAACACTGAGATGGCCTAAATTAACAGGACAACAGCAAGTTTTTCATGCTTGCAAAGAAAAACCCACCAGTCACATTTAAAAATATTGGAGAAGAGGTAGCCTCATCAAACATTTTACTTTGATTCATGTTTTTGTGCTTTCATCACTTTGTGTGAAATTCATAGAAAGAGGAAAAACATATTCATGGCATTGTACTTCATAATTATCGTCTGTAGTTTAGTTTTATTGCCTGTAACACTGCACAGTTGTATACGTTATTACTTAATGTTATAACTCGACCCTCTCTCTGTCATGCTGTCTGCCTTCTTCTAACCTCATTTGTCTCTTTCTTCATTTATTATATTTAACTTCCAGGCATGGAAAAGCTTACGCATTGTTTTCTTTTCAAATGTGACTACTAAATGACGCTCAGCACCCGATCGTATTTAACATACTGTGTGGAGACGACTGAGGCGGACTCGCGTAGTGCTGACAGCAGTATTTTTGACTTTCTGGGAAAATAATGAGGGGGGAAAAATTCCAGATGCACGAGTCAAATGATTTTTTAAATACCACTTCCTCAGCTGACACCACCATTGAGCTATTCAGAGGAAATTCTGCACATGAGCATACCTATCAGCTGTTTTTTTTTTTTTTTTTTAAAACTCTAGTGCACATGAACAATTAGGAGCGGGCCGGTCATTTGCAAACCCAACCTGCTTCTGGTGCTCTGTGGTGCCAGTGTAACCAGCCCGGCTGAGCTAATGACTCATCTCTCTCTCTTTTGCTCTCCCTCTCTCTGTTCCTCTGTCTCTGTCTGTACAGGGGACATCACTCAGAAGGGCTATGAGAAGAAAAGAGGCAAGCTGTTGGCACCGTACATCCCACAGATACAAGGTAAGGTACACAGGCCTCTGAGAAATTCTCGCTATTAGCATAGCAGTGAGCCCGGTGTCCTTACAGCAGCAAACAGAACAAGAAATGGGATCTTAAGTTATTAATACAGAGTACAGGAGGAGCTTTACTTTTAGGATAAAACAATCCTCTTTATAGTTTGTTGAGACGAGTAAAATAAATAATCTTAATAAGTGGATTATCATAATCTAGACTTTACTCACATGGTTAGGTTTCCTGTGATCTCTGGTGGTCATGTGACCCTTGGCTCTGATAGCCATATGTCATACTGATAAAAACAACAAAAAACAAAAAAACAAGGGGAGGAAGACACAATGAAGAGTATCTGAACATATTTTTCTATGCTGTTCCAGTAATGCAAATGCTGAGCTCTGTATTGTGTGATGATGCGTTGTTGTTTGCTCAGTGGGTGTTTTCTTAATTTCTTTATTTATTCTTCTTTGTTTTAGCCAGCTTGTGCATATTTGTGCTCACCAACCTGCGCTGGGCAGTAGGTGTTTGGAGAAGAGAGGCGGTGTGAAGTTCATCCGTGGTATTTGACTGGGCAGGGAGCTTCTTCCACTTTTGTCCATCCAGTGTGCTTCTTGCCCCTGCTTGTGCAGTCACTTCTGTTGCTTCTGGCCGCCTATAAATCGAGGTGGTTTGCGGCGAATCCCAAAAAGGAGCTGCTGTCTGTATTCTTCATGCTTCTCCTCTAGCTATCTAGGGTCCAGAGCCGTTTTTGGTTTGGCCTGATCTCGCGACACCAAGCCTAAGTGGAAACCAGAGTCTGGTGTGGGCTCCTTGCACAAGGGTTTCCACTGAAGTTAACAGGGCTGTTATTTAGCTTAAGGCGGATCATCGTCTTCATTCTCCAGGTCCCTACTTCTTGTCATCACATGGTGTGTTGTCTTTGTATCTTTCACGCTGTAGTCCATTCAGTCTTTTTTTTTTTTTTTAAATAAGAGAAGTTATAGATACAGAGTACAAATCAGATGGCTAATGAGTCAGTGACATTCTTTATATACAACAAGTGCACCTATTGGGATGAATAGATGTGTTATTATTTAATGCTGCTTCATTGAATCAGTGGTTAAGCTTTAGTAGCTGCACTGTTAAAGTGGTTAAGTAGACTATGTGTTTATGCTGACCTCCATATAAAATTTCATAAGCTGTTTTACTGCTTTATATTTCCCTGTTGTCATCCCTTGTTTATATTTCACTGTTTGGGCTTAAGTGCAAACTATCGCTGTCAGTGCTCGCTCCACTATGACATAAAACTAGATAGCCTTCTTGTCTGTGTGTGAAAGAAGGTTTATTAGCATCAAATTAAGTTTCTACAGAGAGCAGCCTTGAGTTATTGTTTTTATTTTTTTCTTCCATTTTCAATTTATGAATACAGCCATTCACTAAAGCACATTTGAGCCTTGGAAGTGATACAGACGTGTCATCAACCACCATGCCGTAAGTAAGCGTTGGCATTAGACAGGTGGTAAAAATTCATCAGGGCCCACTGTGGACCAATAACGACATCTGCTGTGATGGAGCACGCCTCTTATTGGCTCAGTGTGGCGTGTGGCGTGTATCTGTAGTGTGTTCTGCCCAGCAACTGGGTCTGGTGTCCTGGCTTGTTTTGTAGACCTGCTTCTTCTGGGAGGTGGGGAAAGGCCGTCGTGTGACTGAGCTGTCAGAGCGGCTATATGAGGGACCAGCATATATTAATGTCTGTGTGTATCCATGCTTAGTGTGGCTTTATGAGTCAGACACCATACAATGCATGTCTTTAAATGTCCTCAGGCTTTATTTTGTCTTGTGTAATGTTTGAAATTCATGTTGTTTTGTACGTTTAGTTAGAGCGTGTGAATGTTGCTCAGCTTTGCAGCATGTCTGCTGCTGCTGTCTGACAGTTGCTGACAGTGTGGAGCTCACTGATCCCCCGCTAAGCTGCCGCTGAAAAGCCAGGGCGGCCTGATAGCTGGCTGGGTGTCTGATGGAACAGCAAGCTAAATGCTGGTTCTAGCTGGCTGCATGTGGTGTGGTCTGTCCCCAACAACCTGTTTACTAAATGGTAGACTGACAAGGGTAGCCACTCTGCGTGGTTCATTGGATCAGGTTAAAAGAGACCACAGCACCAGAAAAGCCCCCAAACTGACAACAGTCTGGTACTCAAGGTTATTTTTTTTTTTTTTAAATGGAACCAGTAATGTTGGGACTCATTTATCCATGTTTGGTTCTTCTTATGTCTGTCAGTTCAGTATTGATGAAGGTCCTGTCTGTTCTTATTAGACCACTTATTCAAGTATAATTTAGAAACTGGTGCATGTTATCATTGTTTTATATGTATAGAATAGTTAATTAGGGATGTTGTTAACCAAAGATAATTTGATTGACAGAAACTTATGTTTCTGAACATATCATCTTTGGATTAACTAAACTGGAAAGGTCATTGTTTTCACTTTACCTGCTAGCCTTTTTAGCCTAAATTCATTTTAAATAAACCTAAAACATATATTTGCATTGTATGACATTATTTGAACCTTTGTTATTTTATTTTGAAATGATGAAAACAGTTAAACAGTTTTCATCGTCATGAGAGAGGAGGCTTGGTCTAACCAACTGCAACCGACTGGATGCATATCCAGATGTGACTGGATGCATCCGCAGGCATAAAACGATGATTAAATCAAAACTTATTAATGTTAGTCTCCAGGTTGACTATAGTAGCTTATTACAAACCCTGATATTTTCACATTTAAAAAGCACAAATTGTTGTTGGACTATTGTAATGCAGAGAAGTTGGCATGCTGCTTTTTGATGATATGTCAGACCAGCCCTTGAGGTGCGGTGTGTAATTTGCTGCAATGTGCTTGCATGACTGTCCAGATTTTTAGTAAACTGTCTGTAAACATGAACATTATGAACATTAGAGTTGGTCCTAGCTTTTCCCTGGTACTCTGTTCTTCTTGTTACCAAAAATAATAGATGAACACAAAAATGACATGTTTAGACATGTGTGTTAGGTAATCGTGATTATAAAGTGGTTGTATGTGTGAATGTGAGCATGAATGGTTGTCTAGCTTTCTGTGTTAGCCCTGTAGTAGGCTGGTGATCTGTCAAGGGTGTATTTTGCTTCTCTATTTTGCTGGCTCCAGCCCCCCTGACTTTGAACCAGATAGGTGGAAGGAGGTACATATGGATGGAGGGGTGAGTGAATGGATGGTACTTTCTGTTTTGTGCAGCTGTGCTCTCTGTAACCCTAGATAAGTGATGTTGTATAATTTGGCAGACATCTGATCCTAATTTGTCTTGTGCACAGAGATGGTGCATTACTCACATAAAAATGTTTGTGTATTTATTCTCTTCTGTATTTGTAGCTTTGATGGTTTAATGTGCAGTGTTCAGGTATCAGAAAACTGGATGTTTCTACTCAAATTTCTAAAGTGAAAGTGGAAATTGGCAGGAATCAGTGGAAACATGGCACTAGTTTGAATTGTTTTGTTTCTGAAATTTAACCTTTTTTTTTCTTGTGGTGGGGAAGATGTAGTTATAAACCATTGCATGTGGTGTTGATAGTAAAGGCTCTATTCCATTGTGCCTCCTGTTGTCCTTTAGTGCTGCTTAAAATAACATTTCAGTACTTGTTACAATGATGTTGCTTATGTATTTCTTTAATGTGCACATTTTATTATTGATCATTTCTGTGTGCATTTAAATTTTAAACAAGAGAAAAATTTGCTCTATTACACAATGGGAGATTTTATGCAAATGGTTCCCTGGCAACGTGTCCATTGTTCACCTCTCTCTCAAAAGGTTCACTGGGTTCAAATTTTGGATGTGCTTTACATTTACATTTATCTCATTTGGACTCATTTTTCATCTTTTTTTATTTTTTCATTTTTTTATTTTTTATCCCTCCAACATGGTTCTAATACATCCCAATGAGAGCGTCAGAGGAAGAAGAGAAGCCAGTGGTAGGAAGATTACTAATGGAGTTTGTATTGTGACCTTCCTTCAGGCAGTAGTCATCGGTTTCCCCTCTGACGCTCACCACTACTTAGTTAATGAAGCTCAAATGAGGATTGCATAAGCCAAAGTGTGAATCACTGCCTGACAGCCTCGTGCACAATGAGGTTGACTGGTTCGTGTGTTCGATAATTTTAGAACATTACAGTTAGAAGATGTTGTCTTTTTGACATTCATGGTGCTTAATCACCTCCTTTCAGTTACGTCTGTGTAATTTGCATTTGCCTCTTTTGTAAAACTTGGAGGCAGCTGAAAAGCAGTGAGAGAGGCTGGTTTAATTAAAGTGAATACTTTCTCAACTCTAAACTACTGCACTCAAAGAGAGCCGTCTAAGTAGGGATTACCATTAAGCTTGTGGAAACTTTATCTAGTCAAGAAGTGTTGTGCACCATTCGTCTACGTCCAAGACACATTTTGCATAGAGTTTGTTGGCACATGTCTCTGTTATTGATATTGGTGCACTGTTGAAGAACATATATATATTTTTTGTTTTTGTTATAAACAGTCCTCTCCCTGCCTTGTTTCTCTGCAGGTGTAGATCCATCTCTGCAAATTGACAATAGGATCCAACCATC
>VVHJ01013404.1:4439-36911 GCA_015107715.1 Tylochromis polylepis | reverse complement strand
GTTTGTTGTAGCCCCCCCCCCCCCCCGACACATGGAGCAAACAATGACTTGTTATTTCCTGCAGTAGTGAATAAACTAAGCACAGAAACAATATACTCCACTCCGAGCTCCCATTTTCAAACATGAATCCAAATGTTCAGTATGCAACAGCTTTTATTAGTTTTTATAACCCCAGCAAGCTTTGTAATCGCTGGCTCCCGTTAAACTGTTCAGCACCACAACCACGATTATCCTAAACTGGAGTATTAATGTAGCGATTTAAACGACCCACAAAAGCCATCAGTCAACCTTGCAATGCAACCGAGAATTCCACAGGTAGTTTGACGCCTCTGGGCAAACAGGGTTTAGTGACTTCGTGGCATCTTTTTGTTCTGTGCGTAAACAGCAGGTCTATTTTTTTTTATTTTTTTTTGTAATTAATTAATAAATTATTTTTGCTCGTATGTACCAGTCTTCCATTCCCCCCTTCTCACCAGCATTTAAAACGTTTTAGATGTTAATTTCTAAGAAAGTTTTTTTTTAGTCCACAAATGACAGAGGCCCTGCAGCCAGTAGCGTCGATTAAAATGGTTTAAAAAAAAAAAAAAAGTTTATGCGAAGCAGTTGATGAGAGAGAAAATAACTCGCACAGAGACTGAGAGAATAGCAGATTGCCCCCTCACCTGATAAAGACTCCTTGGAAAAAGCAGAAAGACAACACATACAGTATCCGAATGACCTGTGGGAGCATCCTTTGGCTCGAAATCTCGCTCCACTCCCGATGAATAACTTGCAGATTAATTGTGGGAATCGGCAAATCCCCTGAAGAATCGTGAGACCGGTGTGGACGGAAAAGGCATCGTCTCTCTCAGTGATCCAGGCTGGTCTTTGGGTAAACTTCTCCCCCCTCCCACCAAGTCCAAAGGGGGGGTGAACACATGCAAACAGCGGGCGCTGTGCTTCAGGCGGCTGGACGGCACTGGTCAGACTGTCAATGCGCTGGTGCATGTGTTCAAGGGGAGTGTCGGTTTGCGTGTGGGTCTCTTTTTTTTCTCTCCTTTTCCTTGACAATGTGGTTTCGTCTCCTTTTCACTGTATTTCCCTCCCTCGCTCCAAAAATTTTGAAACGATGAAGATTTAAAGCAACAGTAGCTTTTGTTTTGACGGCTGCCCTTTGGTGTAATTATCCTTAATGAGAGTGAAGGGAGTGAGGCCTCCGATGATGACCTAATTACACGCTGGCTGATGACCAGTTTGGACTAAAACGCTCAAAAACGTAAAATGTGAAAGTTCATTTTTTAAAATTATTATTATTTAGGATTTCTAGTGCAATAAAATACCTTTCTTCAAGTATTATCCACAGCGCCACAAGCTGCTTTATGCCATTCACCATTTTGTTTTCCTGCAAGTATCAGCAGGTAATTTCCAGCAACAGTCCCCTGATAGCGATCACCTTTGACCACCACAGCCAGCAGTTTTCTATGCACAAATCTAACTAGGTGCTGTGGTTTAATTACACTTACAACATCTAGTTATCATTGGTAAATTATTGCTGTCAAGGGAGTGTGACCTGTAAATCCTTAACTGACATGCAGAATGCTAGCAGTTTGTGGACAGAACTGGTTTCTAATCAGTAATTTAGAAAGAAAAAACCTAAATTACATAAGTGTTAGTTATTTCAGTTCAAAAAGATTTGCCAGATGTTATAAAATAAAATCTGGGCTCTTATTTTATTTTTTAAAATTGTATTATTATTATTATTATTATTATTATGGGTTGTTATTATTTTAGCCATTAAGCTCCATTCACTCCTACTCATCAAGGAGTAGGTTTCAAGCACCTTCTGTTGCATCCTGATTAAATTGCAGCCAACAGGAAAAAGGCTCTTGTATCAACTAATGCTAGCTAGATTAGAAGCTGTAACCAAAACTGTGCAGGTGCAACATACCCACAGATAAACCTGCTAATTACTGCCAACAGACTAAAATGTCACTCACCTGAAATGAAGCAAAAAGCTTCTTTAATAGTTTGTACCACATGGACAAATGAAAAGGTAAATTTGAAAGAAGAAGAAGAAAAAACAGCCATTTATAGTTGTTGGTTTTGAGGAAATGATCCCTTGAAAACAAAGCCACATTTTGTACGAGGCTGTTAAATGTTTTTTTTAATGATAATTTGGGCATTTTAGCATGAGGGTCTACAGGTAGTGACTTGCTGGTTTTAGCAGATGAACTGCTGAGGGTTAGCGGGCACCCTATCTTCTTTGGAAAAAAGATCAGTATATTTGTGGCTTGAACTAGATGGAACCATGTCTACTATGGCAGACAGTGTTACTGCATCAGGTCATTGAATGCATCCCCACGTACTGGCAAAAGAAAGAAAACAGGGCCAGTCTCAGTATCTATTAGTGCCTCTAAATATTAGAGATCACAGGGCAGCAGCACAGTTGTCTATTTTATTGTCAGTCATCTTTCCCAGTTGATTCCACTCAGCAGCTCTAATATGTTCTAAGTAGTCAGAAGCATTACTTGTCTTTATGTGTGAAAACACAGCAGATTAACCTTCACCATATTCAATTACTTAGTCCCCTTTCAATGAAGAATGGTGTTAAAGATGCATTAGGTTTCTCTGTTCTTAAAAAGGAGTGAAAAATCACAAGCCTCTTTAGCTTCACATTCCAGTGAGCTTATGAATTTACATCAGCTCATTCAAATTCTGTTTTGGAGTTTGGTTCTTTTTCTATAAGCTAGTGGGTCACACATTCAGAACTTTAAAAGAAGTCAAAAGATATAACAGGTAAGCCCACGTGCAGCCTGAGAAAGAAAAATAAAAACAAGAAAACAAAGGGATTATCCAGAAGGTGCTCTAAAAGTAAAGCAGCGATTATACCCTGCTGCAGACACAACACATCTGTAGAAATGACAGCCAAGGCATCATTCTTGTAACAGTTCTTTCACCTACCTGAAGTGTGCATTTGTATTTAGTACATTATAATGTAAGGGCTCTGTAGATGAGACTTTACCATCACCATCTGATAAGCTTTACATTTCTCTGGCCCAATTGGGCCCTAGCAGACTTATGGATGTGGGAACTAATATACCTAAAAAGAATGTAAACATGTAACCAATTGCAGAGACAAGGCATTACACAGGAAGGACTCAGAACATGACATATAAACTAATACAATAACATGGGTCACACCACTATCAAAACAAGTGGAGCTAACTGGAAAAGGAGGCACAAGAGGAAAGAATTAGGGAAGAGCATGTGGGCACAAAAACAAAGGAAGGGAAAGAAGGCCAAAATTAATGAGGTCAGAGATGTGAAGGCAGAAGTTGCTTTGGATGCTTAGTGTCTTTGTTCAAGACATTGTCTGATATGGTAACATTTAAAAGTGGTTTAACAGAAGCTCTTTTGGGCTTACCAGTAAAGAGGGAAAGGGTGGCTATATAAAGAAAAAGTCCAGTAAAACAACATAAAAGAGATCGATCAGAGAATGGTAGTTAGAGTGGGGGTGCTTAGGAAATTTGGAAAATTGGTAAAGTTTAAAGAGGAAGGTAGATTTGTTGTCAAGTTTAAAGATAAAAGTGGCAAGGATTTAAACCTCCCTCAAGCTGAAAGATCAAAAGGGAAATGTGGTGAATGTGAAAATGATGCTAAATGCTAATATTCTTGTCTTCTGCAAATCCAAAGCCCAGGGATTGAAGTAAAAGTTAACATCTACTAAACACACAGGGATGAATGTTTTATTAAAGCGAAGTTAAAGGGGTGATATAGATTAGCTGTAACAGAACAGAAGCTGTTACTGTGAAGAATTTAAATTCTCGAAAACAGAGGCGGCCATTGAGGAACTGAGACGCTATAACTGTAACCAAGCATACGTACACGTATGCTTACGTGTATGTGAGGATGACACAAGAGCTGTGGAAGTGCAAAAACTGTGACCAGAAGGAAGAATGCCCCATCCAGATGCTTTGACTAAAGTAAGGGGACACAATCAGCCTCCACATTTATGGCAGAAATTTTTCCTCCTAAATCCAGAGAGAACTGAGGTTATCATATTTGACCCCAAAAAATGTCAGAAACATGGTGTCTAATCTGATACTTAGCCTGGATAGCTTTACCTTGGCTTCCAGCAACACTGTGAGGAATCTTGAAGACATTTTTTGAACAGGATGTTTCCTTAGATGCAGACATTAAACACATATTTAGGACTGCTTTCTTTCATCTGCACAATATTGCTAAAATTAGAAATACACTGTCTCAAAGTGATGCTGAAAAGCTAGTTCATGCATCTATTACTTCTAGGCTGGACTATTGCGGTTCCTTAATATCAAGCTGTTCTAAAAGTTCCACAAAAATCCCCTCGTTAATTCAAAACACTGCTGTGAAAGTATTGACAGGGGCTAGAAAGGGAGGTCTTATTTCCCTTCTTCTTCTCTGCTTCTCTTCATTGACTCCCTGTCAAATCTCAAACTGAAAATCCTCTTCCTCACGTTCAGAGTCTTGAATAATCAGGCCCCATCATATCTTAAAGACCCTGTGGTGTCATATTATCCAAACAGAGCTATTTTCTCTGCGTCCCAAGTAGAATGGTACGGAGAGACTTAAGCTACCATGCCCCTCTCCTGTGGAACCAGCTTTCTTTTTGAATTTAGAAAACAAACAGCCTTTCTAGTTTTAAGATTAGACTCAAAACTTTTCTTTTTGATAAAGATCATAGTTAGATCTGGATCAGGTGAGCCTGAACCATCACCTAAATAGGCTGCTAGGGGGACTTCCTATGATGTACTGAGATTTCCTCTCCACTCACCCCATTTCACTCCTCAGGTGTTTATATACCACTGCTACATGTCATTCAACTTTGTCTTCTCTCTCTCATAGCTTTTTTTTTTGTTGTTGTCCTTGCCTCTCTATGATTTTGCTTTTCTCTAACCTCTTTCCCCTAATGGCAGACGTCAGTCCGTTCCTGAGCTTGGTTCAGCTGAAGATTTCTTCCTGTTAAAGAGGAGTTTTCCCTTTCCACCATTGTTAAACACTTGTTCACAAGGGATCGTGTGATTGTTGGCCATTTTCTCTTTAATATTGTAGGGTCCTTAAATTAAGAACCGTCAGTTGTGGTAGATGATGCAAGAGAAAGTTTAAGAAAATAAACACTGACCCAGAGAAGCTGCACTATTGCATTACATGAAGTATGAGAGAGAAGCAAAAGACACGAGTATAAATCATGATTATGGAATTAGATTTACATTTTTAAACTGAATGCAATGAGTTGATTGCAAACAGGCAGGAATTTAACCCTTTGAAGCCAAGTGTAACATATTTGATAAATGAGTTTTTGTGAGTTTGTGAGACATTTTTAAGAAATAAATTGCTAAAAAAAAATGCCCGCTCTTCCTCAAACCACATTCAAGGGTATCACATTCCTTCAAGTCAAATGTTTTTTCATTAAATCCCACAAATCACCAAAATCTTCTGCAATACAAATAAAAGACAGGGCGTGTACTTAGTTTTAATACTGTAGTTCTTGGATAACAATCCGGTCCCGTGAAACAGGGCAATAAGCTACTGGCTGCGCAGAGAGATTTTTATGATTTGATTATGATTCAATTTTTATTTTGATGTTGTAAAATGAAAAGACACAACCCTGAAAAGAGAAAATACACAGCTGATAAGCTACCTAAGTGACATTTGAGGTGCATGCTGTCAGCGTCTTATCTTTCCTGTTATTCTTTAACCTCTTTCACTGCCCTGATCTCTGCTTTGTAGATTAATGGAAGGCACACTAGTGAAAGTTCAGATTTCAGCTGTGGCAGTCACTGACTTTTTCCCCCTTTCACCCATACAATTAAAGGCGAAGCATGTGTCCAATTTATACATGGTAACATGCCAAACTTGACCTCTAACACGGCAACCTAATAAGTTGGTCTCCGAGACTGGTGCTAATATTTCCCCCTGACAGCTTTTGTTTTTTGTCTTTAGTGGAAATCACTGTTTAGGTTAGCAACACATTTATGCAGGTGAGTAAAGACTGTACTAAAATTCTATGCAATTCTCTGAAGCCCTGTTGCTGCCAGCATTTCTGCCAATTGTGAATTTTTCCTGGGAAGTGATTTTTTCCCCCTATGCAGTTTGTACACTCCTTTAGTCGCAGAGAAATGGCTGCTCAGCCTGGCACAAAATCCCAATCTCGAGCTCGCCCCCAGAGGGTTAGACCTGTGGCTGGAGTAGCCTGTTTGTGGTCTAACTTCTTCCTTATCCTTTGCTTCAGAGTAAATAACATTCTGCTTGGCTGTTGGTCTGGGTGAATACAAAAAGCTTTGTGCAGCGGTCCGTGCTGTTTATGGCCTAAAGAGGTGATTATCCACATAATGTTTAGAGGAACTTACATGGAGACAAGGTTAAGGTACCATCCTGTCTGGTTTATTTTGTTTTATCTCAGCTGTTTGGATATGACAGGACTTTGGTAACAGCAAAAAGTCTGTCCTCTTTCATCCATGTTCTCTGTATTTATACTTCTCATGATTTCTTGCTATTACACAATATTAGGTGTAAAATCCTCCTTTCTATACACTACTGTGCATTCATAGTAGTCTGGAGAAAACACCACTATTTGATAATGTGAATAGATGAGTAGATAAGTATGTGATAATGACAAGACAATGTAAATTAAAAACAGATTCCAGAAAAAACACAAACTTCAACAACTGTGTCACACATACTAAGCAGCTTTTCAAAATTCAGAGGGGAATTGAGCAGAATCCTTTGCAATATTTCTTTTGCTTTGTTTTTGTTTGGGCTGTTTTGCTTTTCACCTCCCTCTTATTTTCCCCCTTTATCTTCTTTTTGGGTTTCTTTTCATTTATTGAGATCCTACTTTTGGTTTGATACCATCTGTGTTGTTTTCTTATGTCAATGCACAGACCTCTTTGAAATAAGTACTGCGGTTTTGGGTTTTTCTTTCAAAAACAGTATTCATAAATAAATTTCGTACATTATCACCTAACAAAGTTTGTATGGAAGAAACTTTTTGATTAGGTATTCTAAAAGGTACAAGGATGAACCTATTCAAGAACTACCCACCATTCAATGAAGAACGTGCTTGGTCATATCTAACCCCCTCATACATAAATATGGCCCTAAACCCATTTCAGTCTAATCCTTGTGGCATTTGCTGTTTGCTCAGTCGTGTTTTCGACTTCAGAAACTTGATTTCAAACTTTATGTATAAGTGTTATATTATTTGTATCATTTGATTAAATGTAAGGGACAAATTCTCTCATGGGGACATAAATGTGCAGAAATAGATGCAGATGCATAAAGTAAAAGGAATAATCTAGACAGACATGACCATCCGTCTGCATGTATAAAGAATCCATTCATTTTGTACTGCCAGCCAAGGTGGGCATGCAGTCCAAAAGAAAGCTGATAGGCTTTGACAGATGGACGTGTGCCACAATGTAAATGACAAGAGTCAGTCAGAGCCAGTCAGCCAAATTATTGGAAGAATAAAACGTCAAAGTCAGTTTAGTACAACATCAGCTCTACATTTTATTCATATTAGTGGTAGTCAAAGTCTATTTTATGATTCCCAAGCACGTAGTTCACTCCAGCACCCCAACCCACATTTCAAAAGCAGTTGCCCTTAAAGAGCGTTTAAAAGGAGAGCCCGTTTGTTTTGGAATTAGAATTAGCTTGCAGAGATGGCACAAATTAACCTAAGCTACAGCTTTAGTCAGTAACAACTTAAATCTGTTGTAGGGTTGTAAGAATGAAGTAACGCCTTCAAGATGATTTAAAGTTTGAAGACATATTTATGTTGAACTTGTGTTTGAGTTAAGCAGCACTGAGCCACTACAACAGCTGTTCAACACTGTAAAATGAAGATGGTTTATATTGCTCCATATGAAGGGAAGTCTGGGAAAGAGAATGACGATGAGGATGAGGCAAACAATAAATATGCAGTAGGCTACTGGATGAAACTGGAGCCAGCAGACAGGTAGCATTGCTTAGCAAAGACTGCTAGTTAGGAAAATGTCATTTTTTAACATTATAAAGCTATTTGAAGAAAGCAGACTATACCGCCAGCTTCCAGTCCTTATTCCAGTCCAGTGACACCATTGCCCAAACCATATATTAATTTATTTGCCAATGCAAGTCTTTTAAATTTATTAAATACTTGTGATTGTTCTTCACTATATCATAGACATATAAATATGTAAAAATAATCTAGCTCAAACTGCAAACTGTATGAAACAAAATTTGTGCCACTGCAAAAACTTTTGGTCCTGACTGTGCCGCATTCTTTGAGATACAGGAATATAATTAAAGTACAAAAATGACCTCGGCAGTGTCACATTTGTAATCAGATAGCTTTAAAATAGCTCTGCTTTTTAACCATCTGTCCATTTTTTATCACAAGAGGGAAGGTACACCCTAGGCAGGTAACACATATAGACAGACAGTCATTCACTCTCACATTCACACCAATGAAGCTAACTCCATTGTGGTGGAGGAAGCCAGAGTATCCAATGAGAATCAAGCAGGGAGAACATGCATACTGGATCTGAACCCAGAACTTTCTTGCTGTGAGAGGACGGTGCTAATCACTGCATCACCATGCCACCCATTATTTAACCAAGTCATCGGTTTTACTTATTTTGTGATGAAAAGACAGCCTATCATACATGTGTCTGCTGTGTTTTAATTCAACGCTAGCTTGATCTGCTAACCCAGGTAAGCCTACCATGCAAAAATACCTTGTGCATTTTCTTGTAAAGCTGTGTTCATCGTATTGCATGTCCCATGTTTTGTTACAGTTACTTTCAGAGGCTAATAATAGTCCAAAAATATGAAAATGGGTCTCTAGAATGCAAACCATTAAACATTAAAATTTTGCATTTAATTTCTGCTCAAGCTCCCTGTAAGTAATACAGGAAGCTTGAGCTTGACCTATACATAACTGCAGATAAATTCAACAGTACAACTTTCTCTAGACTCCCCCAAAGATACATGAACCCAGACAGAATTAAAATGAAATACAATATGTCATTCTTTTCTTGCTCCTTCTACCTGATCTACTGCCACTCTGACCCCTGTCAGAAGATCATGGCATTTATTTTCTTGACAACACCAAACAACTGCAAAGAGCTAAAAAGAGGCTGGTCAAAGCTTTAACGAGGGTCTGGTATGTTTAACGGTGGTATGATTGGCTGAACAGACTAAAATGGTCAGTAATGAATGTTGTGGAGGCCTGTTCAAAACAAAGTGCATCTCCTTTCAGTCTTTTGCATTTCTGTAGTGTCGGTCTTTCATGCCGTGGAATGTATGAGTTTGCGGTATCTTCAGTGTTCGGTAGCACCATTTCTTATCAGAGTATAGCAAACATTTTGTGCTACATTCCCCCAAGAGGGCAGACACTGATGTCTGATGTTTTGGTCTTCAGTATCTGAGCAAAGTTAGCACTTTGTTAAATTCCAGATAACAGCTTCATACCAGAGAGAGCCACGCTCTTCCGTCTCTCCAAGAAGAAGACGAAAAAAAATCACTCCTGTACCTTTTTAGACTCTTTGTAGTCTTATTTCCTGCTGACAAGTCTGTCAGAACCTCTGATAAGACCCTATATTAAAGATGCATATAGGACAGTACTGACTGACTGAATGAACTTTGGACAACTAGTAACCCTGTGGATCTGCATTTGCATTTCAATTCTCCACACTAAACCAAAAGACTGTTTGTGTGCAAGTATGACCTTTGAAGAGCCTGGACACTTATTACTTATTAACCCTATCTCCTGATTATTATTTTAAGCAAGGTGATTCATAAATGAACACATGTATATGTGGATTTTGATGGTACAACCAAAGTGACACAAAGTAAAAAATACTTTGATACTAAAAAATGTTATTAGTATAGGTTAAATCAGGTTTGGTCACTGTTATACTTTTCAATAGCAGCTCTTTTAACATGAGGACTACCAAATATGAAAATCAGCTATACTCAATTTTCAAGTGCAAAGAAACTTGCTAAAACACAGTCTTTATGATGCAAGCATTGAATGAAGTTGGATGATAGCTTCAATAAGGAGTGATCAGCTGGAAAGACTGAACATTGTACATGTACTAAAGCACAGTTTTGACTAATAAACTGATGAAGCAACATAGTATAGCTGAGTCTCAGCAATATCAGGAAGTAGGACAGGACCCCTGGAGTCTAAAGACTGGTGTTAGTAGTAGTGAAGCAGATGGTGACTCAGACGAGGCTCTCTAAGCAACCAGGATGAGGCAGAGATGGAGAAAAGACGAGAGTCTGGGAGGAAAAATATTAGAACAACACCAATATGTGCAAGAGGACTTTTGGAGACTTTCAGACAAGATAGCAGATTTGTTGGAAGATTGAACAAATGTTTGCAAATTAAGGATTAATTAAGGTGATTAATACAGGATTTTGCTGTTCATTAGCATATTTTACATTCTAAATAGGACTATGATCCTTCTCTAGTCATAGCCAAGTGTTTATTGCGTTCACAAAAACAAAAATGGGTCTTTAACCACTGTAAAGTAGTCTGTTGTTAACGATGCAATACGCTGGATTGATATACAATTAAAACAGCACATTTTTCACAATTGATTTAAGACTGAAAATAATAGTTATAATAATCCAAGTCCTAAAAAACAATGCAGATTTAAAACACGACTGACTGGTTTTGTATTCATATCTCCTATTTTTCTATAGCATGTAAATATATCCTGAATGTACATGGAAAAAAAAAGACTGATTATGCCTTTAAATTAAACACAGGTGCACTCAGTGTTTGCTGAAGCCAATTATAAACAATATGTTTGCGTTCTTTATCAGATACCCACTCTTATTTTTATTGTACAAACACAAACACTCAAGTAAGGCCCCATTCTCCACCGATCAATTGTAATGATTTTTATACTGAGCAGACTGGAATTGGTCTGCTCTGAGTTGTGTTACAACTGTGATGCAGTGCGTTTTAGCTGCTTTGTCTTTCTATGACACAAGTCACTATGTCAATGAGTTGTAACCATGAAATACAGCTCAGGCTTTGCTGACGTGAACATGCAGCTGAGCGCAGCTTTAAGGCTCAGCAGCACGCAGCGGCTATAAATAAGGTGCTTTATACTGTCTTTGTTCTTTGACTTCACCGAGGCAAAATGTACTTCATCGGCTGTGAAATAATTTCTTGAAGAAAACATTTAGATTTCCTTATATTTTAAGATGAGTAGGCTTATGAAGGACGCTTCTGAAGATAACACTTTTAAACGGCCTTTGTATGACTCATTTCTGTTCGAGTGGAGTTTGAAGGAGTGTTCAGTGGCTGTCCTATTTTCCACGTAATGCCTGTGACACTCGCAGGGGTAGAAACAGTGAGAAACAACAATGCTGTGCCCCGTGGCTTCTTTTTATGTTGCTCTTGTGAGTTTGTGATGGAAATGAATAGAATCCAAAGCAATATGGTAATGTGTTAAATTATAATTATCCAACAGAAGAAGTGAATTAAGTTGTCATTTTCCCCTCATGGAAAGAAATCTCTGCGCTACGCAGCTTCACTTTTTGCAGTCATCCTTTAGTGACTTGTGTCTTTGCACTTTTTTAAAATTAATTTTGGATTCATAACCTAATAAATGGTAGATCTTCAGAAGTATGGTTTATAACTGAAGCTGTCTGTATTAATCATACATCAACTTCTACATTTTTGACCTCAACTTAGGAACTCAATGGAAACACCCTTTTTTAGCCAAACAGAAAAATATTTGACTAATTTTGTTTCACAGACTAAAAGTAGACCAGCTTTAACCAGCTTTAGGCTTAAACTATTATTGTAAGTTATGACTCTGTGTTTATCAATTACAACATACTTAACATAATTTGTTTTATTCAAAATCATGGATAATGATGGGTTGGAGTCACAGACACTAATCTACCAACACACATAAATCCACAATTCATTCATTTCATTGCTCAAACTACATTTTCTCATTCAACATATTAATTTTAGTATTTTTGATTAGAATTAAAGATGATTTACTATTAACAAATTCACACATGGATAAACACTGTTTTAACATTCTGTGATTCATTTTATCCATAAAAAAGTTGGACGTTAAGTCCTTTTATTTCACTTTTGGATAAAGATGAGTCAGGAGACCTCAATCTCTATTTCAATAAAACAGCCCTATTTACTTTGAAAAAGCTAGAATCACTGTATTGATTTCTCCTCTTTACTAACAATGGAATCTCGTTTTAGGGCAACTACTCAATGTCCACATTGCATGTGAGCATTGTTGCGTGACTGACTGAGAAAAATGGGTACATTCCTTTCTAAACCACTAAAACCATTCAATGTTTTTTTGTTTTTTTTTTAAACTCAGTTGTTGTATTTGTATGTAACATAGTCTGATTGAGTAGCTTTATTAGGAAGTGGGCAGTGAATAATGGTCCTACTATGCCATGTAAACCTGCACAGATACAGAGAGCACTACTAAAGCAATTGTACCTGAAATTGGTTTAATGCCAGTGTTTCCAGTTGAAGTACAAACATCTACCTGTGCAGTGTTTCGTGGGGTCAGCTTTGCACTGCCTAGAGCACAAAACACCAACAGGGGTATGTGAAATTAACATGTGGATAACCTCTTATTATTTCAGATTCTGTTACAAATGAAGGTACATTTGAGCGCAAGCGCTATGAAAACATTTTTATAATTGATCAGTGACTCTGAGCTGCAATACAAATTAGTTGCAAAATTACTCAGGGTGAAAATAGAGCCAATTAGCACACAGTTGATTGACCCCTTTCTGGTCTGAATCTTAGTAGGTTCATTTGTCTGCTCTCAACTGTTATTGATGCAATAGGATGAGGAAATATTTCACCAACCTAATGAGTCTAAGGGGGATTTGAGTTACGTTTCATAAAATAAACAATGCAGAAGCTTTTCTGAGCTGCCAGAGGTATCCAGACGAAAAGGGTAGAAACTGCAGAGTTCAACATGAAAATTTTCTGACATAATGTATGATGAAACCAGGAGCAACTGCATCTTATCTTTTTATAATGGAAAAGTTTGGTATTGTACTCTTCCACTTTTGCAGGTAACAGACCTTAAAGGCTACCATACCCAGACATCTCCTGGTTTGCACATTATATACCTGCTGCTCAAGCTTAAAGGAGAGTTTCACAGGGAAAATGCCATTAAATAATGCTACTGATACCAGAATAGACTGAAGAAAGAGTGAATAATCAAAAACTGTGCTTGCAACAAGAGAACCCAAGTGTAGTATGTTAGGAGCTGGTGATTCACCGTGCTGTATCAGGAATGTGCTCATGTGAAATGGCACTGTATGTCCCAGCTCATCACTAAAGGTTGTAACTGTACTAAAAAAAGGTTTTATACTTCAGATGACTGAGTATCTTTCATTTGTTAATTTGTGAGGTCACTCCAGATCAGTTTATTACAGAAGAGATTTCACAAGGGATTATTCATTTTCTACCTCAAACATTAGACATCCTGAGGTCAAACTACCAAGTCACCCATCTCCATTTTATTGCTTTTATAGTAGAATAGAATAGAATAGCCCTTTATTGTCACAGTACAAAAAATACAACAGAATTGTGGGTGCTTCACTTGACTGCTGTGCAAAAAATATAAAAACACAAAACAAGACGCAATAACATAAACACAGCACAGTAAAAAGAGCACTATTTAATCATTCCTATATTCGTGTATTGTAATATATAAACCCTGATATCATTATTTCCCTTACAAAAGCAAATATGTACATGTCTGAAGTATAAAAACTAAATTTAACATTTTGTTGTCAGTTTTAGCTTTTATAAATAATAATTATTTGTCATAGGCAATACCAAATACTTTGCTGAAGAAGGTTAACATGACAACATTCAAGATATATTTCAGAATAATTAGGATTGACTAAAAACAAAACGTATCCACTCTACAAGGATCTTTAAGAAATTCATCTTTTTGCAATAACATTTGTAGTGAATTCAAAGAGCTCAACACATTTTCAGTATATGCTGGTTCATAATTCTGAGGGACTGTCACAGAAAAAGTAAAATCCAAGAAGTGTAAACTATAATATTCCCATACTAATGATACAACGATGAGCTAATAAGAAACAAATGTCTCTAAAATGTGTCTTAAACATTCTCAAATTACTTGGCAGCCTGACCTTCATCTGTGTTACCTGCGTGTGTCCTCACACTGACAATAAAATAAGCTCACAGCTGGAATACAGCAGGAGATTCAGCAGCACTGTACACAACACAGTTGTTCGTCATGACCTTTGGTATTTTAACAGAAGTAAAGAAAAAGTAGAGAAAAGTACACTCTACAGCACTTGAGCTGGGCAATTACTTCTGCACACTTAACCATCATGATTCAGCAGGAGTGCAGATTGGTACTCTGAAAGTGTACAAATCGCTGTATATTAGTACTTTTGGCTTTTCAACTGTATTTTATGACTCTAGCAACTCCTACCTAAATGTCATAACAGGTCAATTGCCAATAACACTCCAAAAATAAAAAATGTGTTTGTAGATTTGCTGGTCTAATGCCTCAATGGGAAAATGTTCTCCAGAGTAATATAAAGAGTGACAACCTTTGCTTTTGGAGGAAAAGGTGGAAGTGGCAGAGGCAGACTTGAAACATGCTTTCACCCAAGCAACTAGGCTCTACTTCCTTGTGCAACCAAATTTACTTTTTATATTTTTCCTGAATGTTTTTGTTTTCAAACCCTGTTTGGTTCAGTTTAAGCACCAAAACTACTTGCTCGTGTTTAAGCAAAGATCATGATATGGGTTGAAATGAACCAAAAAAGTAAAGCACATGACAGAAGCTTCTCCACTATTTTCATACTTATTGGGGAGAGTCCTACCTTGTTTAATATCAGGTGGTTTACTGAAAAGGCAACACCACTTCTTTCTGAAAGGTTCTAGGTTTTACATGGGCTTATTCATATGACCCCCAAAATTTCCCAGTGTCAACCAAACCTGGGTTTGGTTGGTTAACACCAACATCTACCATGATTTAAATGGTCAGATGTAGCTGCCATTTATTTTTCTAAATTATTAGTTCTATTCCAGGTAAAACAATGTTTATGTGTATGTAAAGGGAAATGCCATGTAGTGCATGTTTTTTTAATTTGTTCTTGTTTGACCTCTACTAGACTGGCGCTGCACAAGGTAAAGTTCTGGTGAGTGTGTCATTCTTTCAGTTACGCCCTCTCGCTGGTTGTGAATATTTAAGATAGCTTCAGACCAACAGCCAAGGGCTCATAGTAGAGAGTGAACCAGAGAGAAACATACATTTAAAATCTGGGACAAATTTGGGAGGAATAAGAGAGGGAAGGCTGAACAATTTGGGTCCACGGTCATATTTTCAATCTGGCAGTGGGCAGCGGGAGGGAAACATGACATGTTCTCAAGAGAGAGTAAACTGGTGCAGTAGGTCAGACTAATGTAGATTCTCTAAGTACTGCTGACCAGCTGCAGCCTGTAATGCTATTATTTTGCTTGCTTGTTCACTCACACCTCTTCACCCACCCATTCAATAAATTTCTTGGTTTGCTAGTTGGGGGTTTTATGCCAGGAGCAGTCATATACACAAGGTCAGCCAACAGACCGCACAATGCAAGCAAGGGGCAGGGGAAGGGGCAGACAGTAAAAAATAAGACGCAAGCATAAGGAAATAAAATGATGAACTAGGAAACCACCTAGGCTAAGTGGACTACTTGACAAGCAGAGAACAAAGAAAGTGGAGTATACCCAGATGAGTAATTAGTTGATTCAACACAGGTGAGGCAGAATGCTGATGAGATGTAAAATAAGGTTAGTGATTAAAAACAGACAGGAAATAACAAAAAAAGTCCTAAACCCTGACAAAATCAGGCACAAATGGCGTAAAATCTCCTTTTAGATTGAGCCAAGGAGTTTTAAACTAAAAGTGGCAGATGCTGCACATTCACATTGGGGGAGACAAAAGACAGTGTCTTGAAATAAAAGGTCGATAGGGATCAGAATTGTTTGTTATGACAAGATATTGCAAGTTTTTTTTTTTTTTATAAAGCATCACATTTGTAGCCCTGCTCCTCTCAGCAGAATAGATTGCCACTGACAAACAAAAGTAATTCACTTTCTCCTGCACTATGAATTGATAAATTCCATCACCTCCATCTTTGCATTGCAGCAGTTTTGACTGCAGCAACTTAAGAATAATGTAGTCAGCCGCTCCTATTTCTTCTCCTTCTCAAACAGTGCTCAAGAGCTGGAGGGGTGTGGATGGTAATTGGTTTGACTGGAGGTTCAGTCAGCTGGAGGAAGGGGGTTTGCCAGTAGTGATAACCGCATCTCTCTTGCAACTCTTCATACATCACTGAGTCAAATTTGAATAATTCATCAGCATGTTGTGGGTTTATTTTGTCAAAGCATCCCCAGACATGATGAAGGGCAGGGTTTTGGTGTGGGAGGAGGAGGTGGAAGCAGAGGAAGCAGTAAACTCTCAGGGAATGATCAACAAAGTTATTAGTTCTTGTCAAAAACTTGTCTAGCATCCATCATGGCTAATTAGGTTTATGACATGCAAAGGCACAACATCTTATTTTGAAAATGAATCTGGAGGCAATCTAAATGCAGAGCGATGCCCGCTAATGAGAACTGATTTTAGATCTCAAAATTATCTCACTTTCACATTTTGAATTCTCTTTTTGAAAGACTTCAGTTGCACTCTCAATTCATTATTCACCCTGTTGTCTAAGATGTGCTATATTGGTACAAAAAAAATCCCCCTTGGTTTCTGCAGACAAATTAAGATCCTCACTCTTATGTATGAATTCCTCTAATCACTAAGTCTGTACATGAACATTTGGGTCAACCCTCTTAAGTTGAGACAGCTTTCGTGCCCTGCAGCAAGTGTCTCTGTTGTACCATAGACCACCCACTCAAGAGGGACCACAAAAAATTGAAGCATTTGCACTTCACTCCTCTTTTTCATATTTTGTTTATGGTTTATTAAAATTTAAACGTACTCAAACTTGTACTCTTGCCTTCTGACATTTATGTCTTTGTTAATGATAGTCACAGCCTCTTGCCAGGCTGCATGTTTGGACCATCCTCATCACAACTATTGCTGTTCTTCTCTGAAACCCCAGAACAGTGGATTTCAAGCCTCAAAAGTACCTGTCGTGTTTTTTTTATATTGCATAAATGACAGACCCTCAGGGACTTGTCTCACTTCAGCCTTTTTCAAATTTGCAAAACACTTACCACTTTCTAGCTTGCAAGAAATTGCATCTTTAGTCTTTCTCTACTTCAAATGAGTATAAGGTGAGTGAAGACTCATTTGGTGTAAAAATACACTTTCACTTCTTTTTTCTTTTATGAGCTCTTATCTTATTTTCGTTTTATGGATCAGAAAAATCCTACCCCTTCCTTTCAGGTCATAGAATTGCACGACGTTCTACCTCAATCTGACTTGCAGGCAGGGTTTTGGGAGTTAGTGCTTGACTCTCTTGGAGGCCTTCTTTAAACAGTGTCCTGCTGAGACACCTGCGGGATATTCTTTTCAGAGAAGCCGACATTCAATGTCTCTCAGACACATGGGTAACTTTCTGGGGAAGCAGAAGAAACAAAAGCCCAATATCACATGAAACCTGACACATCCAGTAACTGTAGATTGGTTCTGGACGCCATGCTGAGATACACTAATAAGGCCAGGGAGCTAACTGACAAGATCCTCTTTCTTACCAGGAAAATGTGCCATTTCCTCTTTTCCTTTATCTATGTGGCAGGGATATAAAGAAGTGCACTTTAAAAGGTTTATATTCTCTGATGAGATGAAGGACATAATAAAATATTTGGAAAAAAATATTTTCCACTAAAACCACCACATTTCATACTAATGATGTCGGATTCAATTTTGACATTCGCAGTATAAACTGTAAGGTGTGGGATTTTTTGATATAGATCTAAACAATTTGGAAAGCCATCAACTACCATGACTTTATCTCTGGGGGCAATAACCTGTGTTTTGAGGCCTCCACTGTAGACAGCAGATACAGTTGTAAGTGTGTGTATATGATGTTGAGGAACCAGGACGCACTGATGAGAAGTATGATTGAAGGAGGGCTGAGTGGGTGAGCAGCTGATCTGAAAGGTAGGATCATAGTGAAGCTCGGAACCTAGACCCTCCATAGCCGATTACCAAGACTGCGTGTCCCAAGTACTAAGTACCCTCTTAAGGTCTACTTGAAGATGCAGCATTACGCACAGTCCCTACTGCAACCATCACGGAGACTAATCAGCTGATCTACACCACAGCAGTGATCACTGATCACAGAGATGCTTGTCTGTAAGGTAAACAGCCACAAGGAGAAGTGCCCTCAAAGGACAAGGAGACTAGAGGCCAAGATCAAGGTAGCACGGAAGGAAGTTAGCCAGCTGTCCGAGTTGTAGAAAGGTGCAATGAAGAAGAAAGGGGTGACAAAAAAGTACAGCAAACTGCCCACAGAGGCCTTGGAAACTGCTAGGGAAAGACTCACAGCCTTGGCCAGCCGTTTGAAGGGGTATACCAGAGAGATAGAAAGCAGGAGAATAAACCAGCTGTACTCCACTGAACCATCCAAGGTATACTCTCAGTGGCAGTGGAACAATATGTGAACAGCCTCGCCAAGGCTAGAGACGGAGCAATACTGGAAGAGCTTGAGGGAGAAGGACGCAACCCATAACAACAATGCTCAGTGCCTAGCGGACCTAAGAGCTGACCACAGCAACCTCCCTAAACAGGGTCCAGTGACCATCACAGTGGCAGAAGAATTGGACAGCAGCTCGCTCTGACATCATTCATGCCTACTTGCTGAAGAATCTGACTACACTCCATGAGCATCTGGCAGCACAAATGAACCATGGAATGGACCTGGAATGGCTAACTGAAGGCCAGACAGTCCTGATCCCCAAGGATCGCCAGAAGGGACCGGTCCCATCCAACTACCAGCCAATAACCTGCCTCAGTACCACATTAGCGGCTCAGTAGCGGCTAAGATGAACAGGCACATGGTTCAATACATGAGCGGGTCTTGCCTGCATCTGGGGTCTTGCCTGGTGTGGTAGACCACAGCCTCTATTGATCTTGTGCTTAGTTTGTTCCTGTCCTATCATGATTAATGTATCTGTGCTGTCTTTCAGTCCAGCTTTGTCCAGCCATTGGTATTTTCCAATATGAGTCACTTCTTTTATCTGTCAGTGGTACATGCTGTCCAGGGGCCTGTTCTATGATGGTTTCTTTTCTTGCTCCTCTTCTTTCCTAGGTTTCTGCTGCCCGGGGTATTCACTAGTGTCGTGATCAGCTCTGGCCAGCTTCCTGATGTACTCGTGGATCTTTGTTGTTTCATCCTGGATAGTGGTACTGACACTCCCTGGGGCTGGATTTGGCTCTCAGTTTCCAGCTTTGGTTGGGTTATTGTTATATTGTTTGAGAACACCTTGGATAGTTCAGTGGAGAACATCTGATTTATGCTCCTGGCTTCTTTCTTTTTGGTATACCCCTTCATGCGGTTAGCCAAGGCTGTGAGTCTTTGCTTGGGCTCAGATATGGGCATCTTATTGTATTTCTTAGGCATCCCTTTCTTCATCACACCTTTCAGCAGCTCTGATAGTTGCCTAACTTTCCTCCATGCTGCTTTGATCTTGCCTTGGCACTCCTTCTTGTGGTTCATCTTATTGCCAAGCATCTTAAGGATCACTGCTGCTGTGGTATAGATTAGCTGGTTAGTTTCAGTAATAGTCAAAGTAGGGATTATCCATAATGCTGCATTTATATCTAGTAGACTCAGCCACGGATGGTTCAGGTTTCCAGCTTAGCCATGATCATCTCTTTCAGGCCAGCTGTTTTGGTATTGAACCTACCAGTTGTTCTTGGGACATGGTACCCGGTCTTGGAGTATGAGGTTGATGGCATCTCCCCCCTTAGCTGACATCCTGGCTTTCTCTTGCTGTAGCATTTGCAGTGTTCCTCATAAATCTATAGTTCCGAAAGAAGCTGCTTCTTACAGATGTTGGAAAGAAAATTACTGTAAATCTTATTTTTACAATTAGTAGAACCTAAATGGATGTCGTGACACAGATAATGAAGTTGGAACAAAAATCTCGACAGGAAATACAGGTATTTGAAAGAGCATTAGTGAATTATAGTATATTCAGAATTTATCATATAAATGACAAATATTCTGATGGTCTGTGACACAATTCAAATTTCAAAATTCAAAATTAACCCTACAAATATTTTTAGGAGGTCTTGATTCCTTATATGATGGAAGAAGAGTCAAGAGCATTTAGATGGCAAGGCACGTATACTTTCGGATCAATGCACAAATGGAGACACTTAAACTTAACATGGCATTGTCTTTGGATACTCACTGACTCTCTGTTGCCCCGTAATGAATACAAACTGCTGCATAAAATTGAATAACACAGAAACAACACAAACAAAAATTCAATAAGAAGAAATAAATGGGGCTTTTCTACAAAATCAGGAAAGTGTATCTAATCCCTCAATTAGGCCTACTGACCACTTTTTTTTTTCTTTTGTGATGGCCACATAGATGTAAAAAGAAAGCGAGAGACAGAGAGAGAGAGAGGGAGCTTGTGAAATAAATCATTAAAGGAGAAAAATAAGGTAGCACTGACATTGTGCTTGAATTGATAGTAGAAAGAGGCCTTTTTGTGAAATGAGAAACCACTCTGTGGAAAACAACTTAGAAGCTGTCTTTTGACACTCCTGCTGTTTTATTGTAATGATTAATAAAATTGGCGCGTTAGTGTTTGCTGGTCTGATTTGTTTAGATGGTGTTACCGTTCCTAGAATCTTTCTAGGCACAGCTTGTTCTCCGTCTCTTTTTGTCACTTTGAGGGCAAAGACATTTAGACCTCATTTTGAATCCCTCTGGCTTTACAAATTTAAGCAGCTGCCACAAACTCTGTCTGAAGCCTAGAATATTTCATCTTAAATCACACTTTCCTCAGGACCTTAAAGTTACTGAGGAACAGAGTGGGGTTGTGGAGCTGGGGGAAGGTCACATAATGGGTTTAATGTTTTCTTGCTGCTACTACCATGCAATAAAACCAGTAGACAATAATTGAATGATAGCAAATGACACGGGGAAACGCAATATTGCTCCGCCTGTCTTACAAGTGAGGAATTACACCAATAAATATGGTTAATGGGAACACAACCTGGAGCACATGGAGGGGTTGCACGCCAACCAAATACTAAGCAATGTGTAAACCTATAAAACAAAAGATCAGTGAAATTAATTTGGAAGGTGTTGCAGAGACACCAGTCACCTGACTCCAACTATGCTGTAGCAAGAAGACAACAAAAGACGGAAGGGAATATATTAAAACAATAACCACACAGTCACTGATGATGTCTCCCTTTGTGCCTTTTCCACTCATAATTCTCTCTGTTGGTCTCTATAGCAACCATGGGCTTTTGAAACCTCTCCACACACGCACGCACGCACGCACACACACACACACACACACACGCATTAAATGTCCTGCAAACTTATCCTACACTGTCAGGTGCTTTACTAGCAGGTTTATGTTTTATAACAAATACAAATATCTCCAATTATTTAAAAAACCTGTTTCATTGCATTTTAACTAAAACTAAAAGTAAGATACTTACCTATCACTGATTTGACAAGAGCTTGCTAAGACTGCATTGTTGATTGGGGTGTGTGCATTGTGAATGCTCAAATGAAAACCTTGTATTCGGGTTTATATGGAGGGGAATATGAGCATCATGCAGTTCCCAATGTCATCAAGGGCCACATGGGGGAACTGAAAGGAGCAGGGGCGAGATGTAATCTTCTAATAATTCAGTTTTGTTCATTCGTGTTCTACTCCAGCAATCTTAAAGGAAACATCCTGAAGAGGGATACACAATAAAGCTCTTGCCTTCCACAAGACCCGTAGAGACCCTTTGGTAGACATAAATGTAGTTATCTGACATGTTGTGTACCCTCAGGGATGTGTGATGAGGCTCGCTTCCTGATGCTAATTTTTTTGTTTATCTTTTAATGTCATGTTTTTATACAGTAAAATGTAATTCAGGATAGGACTTTCAAACATTACTGAGATAACAGTGACCTTAACAGCTAAAGTGTTATTTATTTAATATATATAGCTGTGGTCAGAAGTTTACATACACTTATTATTGGCATGAAGGTAATGGTAATTTGGGGCTTTTAATGACTTCTCTGAAGAGTTCTTTTTCCACGGTGAAATGACTGTACAGCATGCTTCTTTAATGACTTTAAAAAAACAAGAATTGGAATCAAGCTTTATTTTGGATTTTCTCTAATTCATACTCGGTCAAAAGTATGAATACAGGTTTATAGATATATATACATACAATCCCTCAAACTCACCTACCAACTTATTTAAATTTTTTAATAAGTGGTTCTGCAACTTCCAGAATGTCTTTTAACTTGAAAGCTAAGAACTATTAACTTCTCTGTAGTGATCATGATCATGAACTGGTAATTTCTCTTTGACAGCATAAAATGATTTGTTTGACAGCACTTTTGGAGTAACCAATACTCAGAAAAATGGGAAACTCCAAGGAACTTGGTGAAAATCGAAGGAGAACTGTATATTTACATAAATTGGGAAGGTCTCCTCGAGCCATTTTTAAAACAATGTAAGTACAAGTTATTCAGATGTGTCTAGAAAAAAGCTCAAAATTTCAAGAACAACCCAGGAACCACTAAGGCTCAAGCCTTACTGGAATGGAAACTACTGGACAATCAGCATCACTGCCCAGAGTGAAGCGAACAAATTGAAACAAACTCAACTAATTCTGCCAAGAACGAAGAATCAGAATTAGGCCAGATGCTTGTTGGCTACCAAAAGGGTGTGGTTGAGTTTTAACTAGTTAATGGACATTTAATCAAATATTAGTGCAGGTGTGCATGTATGTTTGGATCAGTAAGTATACTTTTGGTTCTGTGTCGATTAGAGAAAATCCCCCCCAAAGTTGAAACTTGTGCACCCAATGGTTGTTCTTTAAAGTCATTAAAGATGTCAATCATTCCACCCTGAGAAAAAAAAAATTCATTGAAATGATTAAAAGCCCCATATTACCATGACATTCATGCTCATGATGAATGCAGGTAAGCTTCTGATAAGCCTAAGCCTTTTGGGCATAACTAAGGGAGAATTCATTGTCTCCTGATCCAGCTTTAACTATATGCTTTATCAAAAAGGAAGATTTTAAGCTTAATCTTAAAAGTAGCGATAGTGTCTCTCTCCCAAATCCAAACTGGGAGCCTGAAAGCTAAAGGCTCTGCCTCCCATCCTACTTTTAAATATCCATGGAAACACAAGTAAGTCAGTCATACAGTCTTCATGAAAGTCACCTTTCACTGCGTTTATCAATGTTACACTGACTATGATGTGCAAGCATTATTTTGCCTCATAAGGAATCATGTAAAACAATTGCAAGAGCCACAGATTCTACTTACTCTTCAGATTCGCAGATGAATGAATAAAAAGGAAGTATTCCCACCCTGCTGCTGTAGGTTACCAGTAAGTGCGTAAAGAGTCCAAGACAGGATAAGAAATGACATTACTGAAAACACAGCACAAAGATGCAGTAGTACACCACAACAACTAACATTACTTTTCCTGTTTATGTTCAGCCCACTAGCATGACTGTGAACCAAGTTTCAACAACAAACACAACTGAAAGTGACACCGGTGACAAAACAGATTAAATGTGAACCCAGTCACATCCAAATTAACATGGACCTACAGCAAATAAAACACAACACTGTGGCAAAATAAACTCCCGTTTTCTTCTGTCTTTTTATGCAGCATTTACTTGCACAGATGAATGAGCAGCAAGCTCTCCACATGAATTATCACCTGGAAGAACGCATAGACACCCTTAAGGCAAAGTTTGCTTTGCTGCTATGAACAGTAAATATAAACTGTTCAAAACTGTGATATTGTATCTAATTATAATGGTAACCTCAAGTTTAACTGATTTGTCTACAGTTAAGATCTATTATTGCAGCTCTTATTTTCAGTCTTAAGATATGGGTTACCCTAAACATATTATGTTGATTAAAGAGCTTGGGCATACTTGTGGATTAACCATTACAGAAAATTACATGCACTATTAATTTAGGTCAGCTGTAGCATAAAGCTTACATTGGGTGGTAGTCTCATAAATTTGTTAAGCACTGTAACTGCCATTGTTACCATCAGTATCACATCTTTAAGGTTATCCTTCGTCTGTCTGTCTGCAATCTCCATGACAACCAGCCCCTTCTTCCTGTAAATTCATCTGCACCTGCAGCCAGAATGAATGCATCTCAGGTTGGGATTAGAAGAGTGACAAAGCTGGGGCTCATTTGAACCGTACCAGACATGGAGGTTTGCAAGAACTGCAGAGTGTCATAAGTGGCCCTGATGAGAACATCTTCGACATGTTGGCCTAAGTAATGGTACTATTGGTGATTGCCTACCAGGTGGACAATTTACCTTGCTGTTGTTGGCTCACAGCCAAAATTGTGTATTTCTCCCATCCATTTTGGCTACTTCAGAGATGACAAGGTCTTTCGTCTCCTTTTTGGTAGCTTTGGACCATCTCTTTGGCACTCCACCCCATCCTGCACTGGCTTTGTTTGAGATTATGTGATGCCTGATTTACTGCTTGAGTTGCGCTCCACTTGCATCATGTATGGGCTTGGAGATTGGCAGCTTGAGTAACCAGGTCTTGTAAGCCTCTCAGATCTAAAGGAACCTCACCCCCTCCAGACTGACTGAGTGAAGATGGCGCTACTTTCCTGGCAGGACACAACAGTCAGTCTTGTGCAGAAG
This sequence comes from Tylochromis polylepis, assembly GCA_015107715.1. NCBI lineage: Eukaryota > Metazoa > Chordata > Actinopteri > Cichliformes > Cichlidae > Tylochromis > Tylochromis polylepis. The sequence goes on along the minus strand of VVHJ01013404.1, from coordinate 12,007 downwards.
TTGAGCTGTTATGCCTGAGACTATGTGCTTGTCATGCATGCTCTAACAAGGCCTCTCACTGGTTCCTCCAAGAGACGGGTTCTTTCACCACCAAGAGAAAAGACAACGCTATCATTCCTCGTCCCTCTCTGAACTGAAAGGCTGTAAGACTTAGTGGATTTTCATACGCGCCCAAGCTAATAGCTCCTCCAGCTTTTTAATGAGTCTTACTGTGCAGGCTGTGGTTTGGAGAAGGGTGGTGACATCATCCAAGTAAGTCCATACAGTTGGGAGTCTTTGACCTGTCTAAGATCTGACTCCTCTTACTATCTGTCTTCCACCTATTAGGATGATCTCAAATACTAATTATTAAAGTCATTGGTCAGTATCATCATCTCAAAAACCCATTGAATCTTTATTGACATTTAACAGATGATTTGTCATTAACTTTTTGAACATACTGAGATGTTTCAAGCACCCACGAATCGTGCTCTGGGATTAAATGGGTTAAGTGCCTCCCAGGGAGGAGTGCAGCTGTGAATAAATGAGTCATTTTTTACATTCCATTTCTCTCCGTAGTCCAGCAGTGTTGATGGGAAAATTATATTTGACCAAAAGGGGCAAACTAACAGAGTAAGAATGACACAGGCTTCCAATTAAACCTGATCATAATCTTGTAAGCCTACACTATCACCAGGATACATTCATTATTGAGATTGGGATATGTTAAGTATTCCTTGTGTTCACAAAGTGAATATAAATTTGCCTTATCGCGAAGTGCACTGTGACCTTGAATGGTTAATAAGTAGCTTTGTTTTGATTTATACACTAACATTCTTCTTTAAAAAAAAAAAGAAAAAAAAGACCTTTGAAACTTGAAGGATGTTGTATAATTGCATAGCTTCACGTCTACACTAGCAGGCCAATTTCCACCACAAACAACCACAAAACAGAAGAAAGGTTTTTATTAAATAAGGCCCACACAGCAAGTAACAACAAAGGTTTGTTGCATCATCAAAAGAACTCAATATCACTCTAAACTATAATAAAATCACAATTTTCCCCAGACCCTCAGGCATTAGGTGCTCGTGCCTAAGGCAAAAGAGATGTTTTTGTTCATTTTGGTTTGTTATGCATACCTGAAATCTGCTGTTTGCAAATATAAAATATGTCTATTTTATTTAATATTTACCAGAAATCCTCTCAAAGAGAGAGAAATGGTTAGCATAATTTTGCTAAATGTAACTATGGCCTGGAGGGCCTGCAATTCAGTGTTGGAATGGCAGGCAAAAAGAGGTTGCTCAGGGCAGACAGTGATGGATGGGGAGTGTCTGGAGCCATTGGCTTAGTGTTAAGCATACGCTGCATTTCTCTCACTCGTCCCGCTGCCCTTTAAGGAGCATCAGCAGGCGCTCCATAACTCAGTGGCATATTGGAGGGGAGGAAGGTGGGACAAACAGCACTGGTCAGCCCCGATAAAGGTCTGTGTCCTTGAGAGGTGACTAAAGAGTAAACAGCATGAGATAATCCCTGTCTTTGTCATGTGGACATGGGAATATTTGTGCATATAGGTGTGTGTCTGGCTGTGTGTTTGCAGAGTGACAGTTAAAATCAGGGGTAGTGAGGATGCATTTCAGGGTAGTCCAGGTAGGTCTGATCCTAAAAATCTTATACTTTATCAACCCAACATACCACAGCAGGTTTGGTAACTAGATTTACTGTGTATGTAGATATTTAGTGCCTTGTATTAGAGTTGTTTTGCAATGAAATTATACTGCTACCGTAATGCAAATGTAAAAATAACTTTATATCAGTAGTATTGACATTGGCAAGTGACAAATATGTTGATACAGAACATTAGGTAATATGTTGACTAACAAGGAAAAAACATCCATCAGAAATGACTACATCCAACTGTTTTCTTAACCACTCCAGCTAAGGTCAGGTCACCAGTCCATCACAGGGCAAGCACAGAGAAATTAACAAATATCATACTAACCACTAGGCCACAGTGCAGCCTGATGTAGCTACAGCATTGTTCTGTTTCTTTTTGGCCATGTTTACTAATTCAAATATTCTTTTTGAGATCAGTTTTGCTGTGGTTTATCGCAGAACAAGGCTGCCGTGACTGAAAGCCCAAAGCATTTATTTAGACAATTATATATTAATCCAAACTATCTTTTTTTTTTTTTAACTCCAGCCAAATTGCTAAATCTACCCATAAACAATGCAAACCACAGTCTTTGCTGCGACTTTCATGCAGATTGCAAATGTAATTCATTATCATTGGGAAATGGACTCTACTTACATAGTGCTTTTCTACTCAATTTGAAAGTGCTTTTTTAATATAAGCCTCATTCATCCATTCAGACACAATCCCCATAGAGATTGGGGAAACCAGGGATTGAACCACTGACCTTCCAATTAGTGGATGACCCACTCTACTTCCTCACTAACCACAGCTGCCCCATTGTTCTTATTCTTATTTATTTTTTTATTTAACAAGGATGTAATTTTCAGGAGCGCAACTTCTACGGAGATCTGGCCTTACTTTTGAAAGAGAGATACCTCTCTCTCTTTCTTTTTCCATGTCTTCAGGTCTGCCATACCCCTGGATGTCATCTGATCATTAGCAAGGCTGCTTATCTGGTCCTGCACATAGGACCAAGTGTTCTTGGCCACTGGGATTTCTATAAAAGTGTTGTGGTTGTATTTGCTTCCTAGCATTATTTGACTATTTCTTTTACATATTGTGGCTCCTTAAGCTCAGTTTGACCTGTGTTCTTACTTTAATAAAAATGATTAGCATGTAAAGAAACTGGATAGGTGTTCTCTGTCCTTTATTTTCATCCATTCACTCATTTTCTGAACTGCTTTCCAGTTCAGGATCGAAGATGGCCTGGACCCTATCCCAGCTGTCACAGGCTAGCGCATAGAGACATCCAAACAACCATGCTCACACTCACACCACTGGGCATTTTTGAATCACAGATCAGTTTAACATGCATGTCTTTGGGCTGTGTGAAGAAGCTGGAGTATTTTGGCAAACACTTGGTTATGAGTTTTCCTGTTATGCCCCATAAGTAAAAGGTGCAAGAAGGAGGTAAGGCTGAAATAATAAATTTGAAACTTTCTGTAATGCCATAATATCACTAAGCACACTCTTTGAAGTTTAGCGCAGAGCAGTAAAGTGAAAAAATGAGAGTGTCTGACTGGCCAACGGGGACCAGCTGAACCTGGGGGTAATCGTCCAAGGAATGTTTCATCAACTTGTACGCTCCCTACCTCAGCAGATTTGCATCCCCTCCTGTTCGCCTCATCTTTCCAACTTTCTCTCACTCCATCATTTGACGAATGACCCTGAACAGCTGTCAGGGTAGCAACATTTAATGGCTTCTGCAATCACAGTGACTGCAGTAAACAGACCCCTTCACGTTTCTTTTTCATATGGAAAAAAACCAACACAAGCACTAGCAGAGAATCCCTACTTATGCAATCAAGTGGGTCACATATGTGTAAATGAAAAATTACCCTTGTGATGTCACCAGTTTTGTGAACAATGTCTTCTTCTGAATGTGTTAACGCAGTAATAGCATGTCATATTCAGGGTAAGTCATATTCGGGGTAAGGCAGGCAAATTAAATGGTGTGAATGGTGCGTGGAGAAGTTAAAATATCAAGCTATAGTTAAAGGCAATGGCACAGTAATAATGTTGTTACACAGCCTTTCAAAGTTTTTAGAATATGCTCAGAGACTCATGACACATTGGAAAGGGAAGAAAAAGGTGTTTTTTTTTTCTTTTTTGAACTCACACTTATGCCAGTGAAAGCCGCTGGGCTGGAAAAAAAAACAAACTTGTTTCTCCAGCTGCTGCTCGGTATTAGGCAAGCATAAATTTGAGAGGGGTAGAAATCCATCTCATTTGATTCTGTTTCCATCCTAAACTTGAGAAAAACAACAATGTTGTTACTCAGACTGATGAGCAGTGCCAGAAGTGGCTTCAAGCAATAATTGAGCTTTTATTTCTGAGTGTTTACCTCCTTCATATTCACCTGAAATATACCTACAATACTGAGAAGCTTACATAAAAATGAAAACACTGCTAATATATTTACTGTTCTGTTCAAACGCATATTTTGTTTTTGCAAGAAAAAGCACATGCTGACGGGGCCGTGTTACACTTACAGAGAGGGGGTAAAAAAATAAAAATCAATGCACACTTTGCAGTTTATGATGATATCATGACAGCACATATAGCTCATACTGCTGCCTCAAGGCTTTCTGAAAAGCTAATAAATGTATTTCCATTTTAGTGCTATTTTATTACCATCTGCTGTACTTCTCTTTAGTGGGGTCTCCTTTACTCTAAATAAAAGCACACAACATAATATGAGGCACCATCATGTTAACAGCTGATTTTGTGAATATTTCATGTTGTAACTATTTGAATTATATCAACATAAATAGCACAACACTATTCATGTGTTTATCTTTTATTGAGAATGCAAACCCTTTTATCTTATGATTCTTAAATTACAATACATATTTGTACATTTTGGCTGCTAATGAAATACTATGTCTTGTAGTAGGAAAGGATTTTCATTTATTATAGATTATCACTGTGCTTTCTTATATCCTCCACTGTTTAAACGCTGCTGAAGAGTATTTACATGTTTTGCTTTCTTTGCTTATTTTGGCTCACAAGATAATTTAAAAAAAAAATAATCTACACAAAGCCTTCAAGAGCACTTTAGTCACTTTCTGTTTTTATTAAGAAATGATTTCTTGCCTCATGTTTGTTACACTTTGGATCATCCAGTCTGTGATGAGCCCAATGCGTTTTGATATCAAGACTTTTTTTTAATGTCATGCAGCATAGAGGTGCTGGGTTCAAATCCAGGCCGGGGCCTTTCTTTGTGGAGTTTGCATGTTCTCCCTGTGCTTGTGTGGGTTCTCTCCAGAAACACCAACTTCCACTCATGCTCCAAAAATAACCATGGTTTAGGTGAACTGCTGATTCTAAATGGGTGGTAGGTGTGAATGGTACAGGGTGTGGTTGCCTGTCTCTCTGTGTTAGCCCTGCGACGGACTGGCGATACCTCCAGGATGTACACTGCTGCTCGCCTTGTGACAGCTGGGATAGACTCCAGACTCCTGCAACCCTGAACTTCATAAGCAGATATAGAACTACTAGAACTACAAAGTCACTTGGCAAAGAGATATGCATGAAAACACAGTGTCCTGACTGATCATGGCTTGTCGACTTTCACTACATGCACGACATTGACATTTTCTGATGGCGCTAACAGCCTAATGTATTTTGGCAAGTGCGTGTACACTCTGTGTTCTGCCTCCTTTGCACTTTACTCAGGCAGCCACTAACCTAAACCAAATGGATTATCCAGTAGTGAAAACGTCGCTGATGCAAACTCCTTGTGCTACATGTGAGAAAGGACAACTTCCTACAGTGTCCCAAGCTGATTCTTCCAGCAAGGTCAAGAATTCATGCATGATACAAGCTTATGATAACGCCTCACATCATAAAATGGTCAGAGCCTGTTCCTGGCATCTATTGTCAGTCCCCATGGTCAAGTTATTCTTGTGCTGATATTATCCAGTCTGAACCTGGCATTAGTTTTCTGCTTCGTCTCAAGTGATGCTGTCCTGAATATTTGTTGAGAAAGCACTTTTCTTACTTGACTGAGTACCAGCAATAGAAAGTAAAGTGTATTTGGTCAAGCAGTCATGTGAACATCTTCAGTATGCGATGTCCTGGAGTCAGTGTGAGCATGCATGATAAACAGATACCTGTGTCAGCTGGTCATTGAGCCACATGTTCAGTGATGTGCATCTGCACAGTGTGATGAATTGAGCAGTGAGATCTGTCTGCAAATGTTTGTCCCATTGTGACGGCTCATTGCTCAGTGGAGATGTGGAGTGTGGATGAGCATGAATGGCACCATCTGAGGATAACAGGCCTCATGGGCCGAGGGGGTGTGTGGGACCCTGTTTAGGGTACATCTGGACAACTGGCTGTCCTCTTCTGTAAGAGCCAGAGTCAGCTGAAAGTCCAGCTGTCACTTCTGCTGCAGTGAGGTCTGCTTTCTCCCCTTCAATTTCCAACTTCTAATCAAACTATGTGACATATTTTAACTTTAAACTTCCCATCTAGTGGTGACCTGGTAGCAGAGTGGTCACAACACATGATGCCACATGGTCACAAATGCCCTGAGCAGCAAGTCCTTGATTTTTTTCTGCTTGGCCAGAGAATTGGCTGTGTGTCATTACCCTGCTTCTTCACTGTAACAGTCAAATACAAGAAGTAGGTTTAAAGAAAGAAAATGTGTACTTACTGTATTTTCCTAAGCCTTATCCATCTAGCTGAAGGCACTTCAGTAATTTTAACTAAAATTCTTTCTGTTTCTACCTGTGATTAAACTTGATTTGGAAAATATTCCAGTATAACATATAACATATCCCTTCTCTAAATTAAACTGAAAAATACTGTTACTGTTGCCTTTTATCATGACACGTGGAAGCCATGTGTTAGTAAAGAAGGGAAGGAATTAATGTTTTTGTGAATCAAGCGTTTCCTCACACGATTGCTTTATATTCGTACTAGCAGCCTAATGAAAGACTCAAATAAGAGAAAATTGCTTATTGTATATCCTTGCTGTTTCCCCACTCAAGGGTCTATTTTTAATGTATTTGTACTAGCTTCTACAGAGGTTTCTCATTTGATTCCGTCAAAATGGTTCAAACAAACATGCTGAAGTTAATAAAATGAAATTGTCTTTGAATGTTTAGAAGTGGCTGCATTAGAGATATTGCTGCAGCTGCTGCTGCTTCCTCTTGAGTCTGCTGTATATGTGTCAAAACAAAACGTATCTGGAGGCCATGCAGGTTGTTGAGAAATAATTCTGAAACGTTCCACATTACAGAGTGATGACTTTATTTTGACCAATAAAATCGAGCATGGAAGGAAGAACTTAATAACTTTTTAATATATTTACTTCTTTATTTGTCACCGTTCCTATGAAATAAATTTCCACCACAAATTTAACCTTTTTTATGTTTTTTTTTAAAATTTCTTTCTTTGTTTGCTTGTTTTTTTCTTTACCTGAGAAAAAAAAGCCTTGGTGACAATCTCTCTGGTATTATTAAGACTAGTTACAGATTTAGAAAACATTAAAATGGAAATTTCAACTTGCAGTTAATTATAACAAACCTTCACTCTGTCTCAGTTTATACTAAATAATCTACATTTAAATTGGATAATACTTAAAAACAGAAGCTTACAGTAGACTAATACAAAAGCAGAGCAGAATTTCACAATAACTTTCCCTTTTAAAGCCTTCATGCACTCACACCACCTTAGGCCCAGAATTCCAGTTAATGAATCCACACTTTCTGCTGTCTCCCTAATGAAGGGGCGTTCAGGAACTAAGGTGTTGGTCCTGTGACCGTCCTCTGATCTCTATATGTGACAAAATGATGCTTTACCCAAAGGACATTATACCTTCAGGGAGGGGCAAATGTAAATGATGATAGTACACCCCCCCCCCCCCCCCCCCCCCCTCATCCCCCCA
>VVHJ01013394.1:4637-24000 GCA_015107715.1 Tylochromis polylepis | reverse complement strand
TTTTATTGACAGTAAAGCAATTGTCATCTGGACGTCACGCTGTAGAGCTTCTTGTGCAATATCGTGTGAATCTTTAAATTTTAGAAGAGAAAATGTCCTGTTTAAGTCACCGAAAGCTCACTATTGAACACAGGTCCCGGTGGGGATGTTACAGAGATGCCACGAGAAACAAAAATGGCATAAAGCTAAATCAGGTCAGGATAAACGCACGAGTCGGCAATTTAAGCCCTCCTGAATATATTATGGAGACACACCAGAGGAGGCAACAACTGGGTCAATATAAACCCATGTGACACGGACACGGCGCAAGAGGGGGTGTTAAGACATAAGTTAAAATATTACCGTGAGTCTGTGTACGGGCTTAAATGGCAATGTCATAGAAGTATACGACTATATGTTCTCAGTGTTCAGTGTTGCAAGCACTGTAAGTCATTATGCAGCAGGGGAGGGTTTAAAAACCGTTTAACTCGCTCCAGCATTAAAGGCATGCCGATACACCGACACGGCGGCATTTTGGACGTCAGTCACCGACAAATCAACTCACTAAATCATCACTTTGAGCACTGCGGTCACACATTAAGCAGCTGCAGGAACATTTTTGGGCGAATTTAGAGATTTGTGGCAGTGACAGCGTCCAGTTGATGCAGTAAACCGGTTCCCTGGAGGCGCACTGGCACTACAGCGACACAAAGGCGAGGATTAGGGCCGGGGGGGACCTGATGAATAATTCATGAAGGGATCTGAACGGACATTCTGATACACAGAGAGGAAGGGAAAAAAACGCACACAAAAAAAAGACAAGAAAGCTCTCTGCCTCTCTCTCTGTGTGTGTGTGTATCTCTTTGAGATTCATTGCGCAGATTAATAATGCAGGAGATGGAATCAGTCTGGCGTTATAATCTAATATAATCTGGCTGATTCCTTTCATAACGCTGGCTGAAATTCATGGAGTGTGATTGTGAGGTTAAAGCCATATATTTTATTGTCTGCGTGTTTAATACTGAGCAAAATCCATAAATGTGTCTGGAAGCTTTCTATACATTCAGGAGCAGCCGAACAAAAATAATGACTTAACCCTGCGACCAAATTATGTCATTTCATTCAGCAGCCTTTGTTCCAGTTTCCCGCACTAATGTCATGGACGCAAGCAGGCTGTTTCCCCTGTTTTGTTTCACGAAAGTGTGATGATGAAAACCAGTTTTTTAAAAAAAAAAAAAAGCTTTTAAAAGTTTTTAAAACCTTACCCAAGCAATGTAATGCACATTGATAACAGAGCTTTAGATTCATTTAAAGGAATATTTTTTGAAATTTATTTAGCCCAAACAAAGTTATATGTGAGGATTAATAACGCTGCAAAGCTTTCTAGGAAGACTGGAACTATTTTTCCCTAAAAATTAAAAACATCCAACTACATGCATCTCTAAAATTGTGGAAATTATTTGCTGGAACTATTTCTAACATGGGTGCAGTAACTTAGCAGTGTCTTTGCTGGATGCACATTTTTAAGAATATTAAGCAGTTCTATTAAAAGTGTGTATTAATATTGCATCGCAACTCCAAGCTTAAATCTGTCTGGCAATATTAATCAGTTATTGCAGTGGAATCACTAAAAGAAAAAAAAAATCCCCTCAGAACTACACTACCAGCTGTTTAGAGTGTAGGGGCAGCACTGCTTTGAGCTAAACATGATCAACACATGTATTCTTTCCCATATTCACCATATTAGATTTGCACTAGGTGCTAATGAGCTAATGATTCAACCTCTGAGGTCCTCGAAGGTCAGTAAGAAAATGCAATTCCTTCAGCAGCTGTTGATCATCATCAGCTTTGTGGGTCAAGCTGAGAATTTTAGGGTAATAAAATGTAGTTTGATCACCTTAAACTCAACCTGAGTACCAATAACTCATTCAGGGTTCTTTTGTCCACACTATAGCAGGCATTTGGGGTCAGCCCAACCTCAAGTGGATGGATAACAAAAAGAGGTCAGCTGATGTGGTGCAGACGACATAAAACAACCTTGAGCTAACAGTCCTACTCCCCCCTCCTCCTTCTCCATCCACACATACACACACAACATCATCATCATCACTACATCTTCTCGCTTCACCGGTGAAGTGAGGAGGTGGCAGCTTGCCCCACATCTGTGACTGATGCTCAGATGACCAAGACCAACTGTGCTGAGCTGATGACAACCGACCAGAAAGCCGTCACTCATTTCCTGTCGTCTTTTTCTCTGGTGGCCATTTGCGATCCTCCTCCCTCTGTGTGTTTAACACCTTTATGCCGCCGTCTCTTATGTCGTCCCATCCCGTGTGAGCATTTCAGGTGGTTGATATGTGATGGATGGCGTAACGGTGTTCAGCTCTTGTTTCTGTAATGAAACTCATGAATCTACACAGCCTTTCCTCATCTTATCCTCTCCCTTCATCTCCCTCCTCCTCTCTCAGTGTCTCTTCTCTTCTGGCCTGCTGACACATATCTGCATGTTGACAGATTATTTTTGATGTGCACTGGGTTAATCTTCAAGCCAAATCCTCCCTCCATGACTCCACTAACCCAGTCCAGCCTCTCTATCGTAAAAAGCAAGCATCACGAAATTTACTCCATCTATGCTCTGGTTATTGGTGAACAATGGCTTTGCACTCGCTCATCCTCCACCTTTTGGTCTCCATGGAAACCACACACATCCACTGACAGACCAGTGTGTTCATATCACCGCCATAATGTGCGATCGCACTTTGAATTTCATTAAGTTCAAAATGTTGATTGGATTTTTGGCTAATGCTTACATTTCTTGCCAAGTCTGGTGGTTCTCCGCCTACTGACCTTGCGTGCATGTGTGTGCCTGTGTCCAAAGCTACTGTCAATGGACGTAGTCTTTCATTACCAGCTCTAATTTGTAGATGTTGTCATTATTTGTACTGTCTATTCATTATTTCTGGATAATGATTTCATACTGTGTGCAGTGTTTAATTTCCAGTGGATTACTACTGGCTCTGGAAACAATAGCGCCTAAACTCATACCCGAACAGCACATAGAAGCAGTCTTTATCTCTTCACGTCACCTTGCAGATCATATACAGTTAGCCCTGGTGCTTGTTTCGTGTTCAGAGTTTGCATATGCACTTCAGGTTTCATAAGAAAGCACAGAAAGTGATGTGAATTTAAATACTGCATCATATCTTCTGTCTGAGCTGGCATTCGATGCTTTTGACTTCCGACTGAGTGTGTCATGGACATGCGGAGCAGCCAGGATTGATGGCTGATGGTTTTTCCAAAAAGCTGCAGTTGCATATAAAGAGCAGAGTTCAGGAAGTAATTAGCAGCGACAAGCAGTCTTGTTAGTAAAGTGACAGAAAATGAAAAGACAGCAGTGATACCCATTTTGTCTTCTTTGAATCACAACAAAGAGTCTGTGATGCAACACTCTGAAGATGTTTTTTTTTTTAAATTACTCATTTTCAGCTTCTTCTTTCAGCTGATCCCTTTGTGAGGTAACCCCAGCAGATCATTTTCCTCTATTCTATATTTTATGCCCGATACAGGCCTCCCCATTTATCCAGGCTTGGCACTGACCAAAGGAGTACCTGGGCTTGTGACTTCACTGTGGCTGGGTGATTTCCTATAGTACACTTAGTAGCTTTATTTTGATGCTTTAGCAAAAGTGACACAAAAAACTTTAAAATATTAAAAACATGGATTTAAGACTTAATTGGATACGATGTATATCATTACCAATACTACTTGCCTTTTAATGCTCTGTATAAGATTCATGTCAGCTCATATAAAGGTCACGTCCCTATGCACACACTCAAACTGGGCCGTACATCAGACCTAGTTATCTGGTATTTCAGTTTGTAATCCAAATATAACTGATGCTTGTTTATCAGACCAGCTCCCTGTCATTTCTGATGTGCCGCTCCCTCTTTCCCCTACAAAACCACATCTCCCTTGCTGCCAATCACATTATATTAATTCCTCCATATCTAACAGATTCTGTGGGGCCTTCAAAGCCGCCTCAGATATTTGGACTGTAGAGGCTCCCCTGCCCTATCCCAGCACTGAAGACCTTACTAATTTATTCAACACCACTTGCTCCTCAGTTATGTAGAATGTTGGTCCGCATAAACTGAGGAAGCCCAGGCCTAAACAGTCACCCTCGATCAACGACGCCACTAGAGCTCTTAGGAGGGAATGCAGAAGATCAGAAAGAAAGCGGAAACAGGACAAGATTCAAGTCACTTTTGAAATCTTGAAAAATAACCTTCATCAACACTTCTATGTCTACCATCCCTCTTCAAGCAGGTAGTTGTTCAACCCCTGCTGAAATGAAGAACAACCACCTAGACCCCATCTTACCCAACAGCTACCAAGCTATATCTTAACTTTTCTTCCTCTTTAAAGTCTTGGAAAAATAATTTTAAATCAACTTCTTACATATTTAGAACAGAACCAAATTTTTGAAAAGTTTCAGTTGGGTTTCAGGGACAACTATAACAGAGTCAGCCATGCTAAAAGTATTACGACGATCTGCTCATGTCAGCCGATTTAAGGTTAGCTGAAATCAAAGCGACATGCCCTGGTATTATGAAGCATACATGTTCCAGTGACCAACAGTGATGATATTCCACAGATCTGAATTTCAGTGATTGACATGAGGGCACTGATGGATATTTGATTAAATGAGTATTCAATACAAAGTGAATCTGCACACAATATATGATTTAAGTCGAGCAGTATGTCATGCAACTTTTATCTTAACTTTTGATGTTGTGCACTTCTGCAGTATTTTAAAGATACTGTCTTGCTACTTTTAGCATTTTTCCTTTCTTACTTACTGTTTGGTGGTGTGTGAAAATCTCTTTTGAGGGCTGGTGTAATAAGTATCTCAAGCATTATATGTATACAGTTATACATGTGATGACTTATGCATAAAGCATCATCATGTGATTGCATAAAATTTATTGTTAGTATTATTATTATTATTATGATTAGTCTTATAAAACAAATTTGTCAAACAAGTAATTACAATAGCAGTTATTCTTTGTTAGCAGCGTTGAAGCTGAACCACTATAAAAAAGATCTTTTCTCCCTGTTTCTGCTCCAAATGTTGATGAGTGATGGCTATTATGTGCTTCATCCCAGATAAATCTGTTTGTTAGGAACCTATATGATCCTAATCTTATCTGAAATATCCTCACACCTGGATCTGCCTGCAGATCACCGCTAGCATACGCAGGTGGCCACGGGCTTGACCCGGCCAGCTGCTGTCCGGGCTCTATTGGCTTTGCTGTGTGTGTGCAGACAGACGGTGCTCTACACAAAGGTGTGTGTGTGTGTGTGATTGTCCCAAAGTAACTATGCCCTGTGAAGAAGGACAAAAAGTCTAAAATGTGTGTTGTATGTTGCAGGCAAAGTTGTACCAGAATCAACTTTGTTTATGGTTTCAGCGATACATCACGACACAAGCATAATCTGTTAGGAAGAAAAAGTTAACAAAACTAAATGTCAGATTTTGCTAATTGAGGTCACAAGTGAATAATGTCCTTAAAAGCAGACTCCGAGCCAAATGGAGCAGAAAGCTGTGAAAATAGAACACAAAGTATGTTGAGTTATTTCATGTGAACTTCCACTGAGTGTTTCCATTATGCATGGTGAAGAAATTATAAATTGATTTAGAAACTGTTGCATTTCTCTGTAAGGGCAGTCAGTCCCATATTTCTAAAGGTTCTGGTGTTAATTTGTAGAAAAGTTGTGGCTTTTCAAAAATTGAACAACAGCAATACTGCAAGAAAAACTCTTTAACTTGAAGATAAATGCAGAGTGCGACACCGGCACTCCTGCTGGATGTAATCACATTTATTCACTGATGGTAGTTTAAATGGTTTCACTGGTTGGAGTGTGATTGAGCGTGCACATTTACTGCATCAGTTCCACACATTTGGTGCAATGATTTAATTTGTTCTTGCAGACAAAATCACCAAAGTGACAGTGGAGTTATTTTCGCCATACTTATTAAGACGCCCAGTCTCAGTGCTGTTGCATTTAAATAAACCACCCACCTCTGCACTTGGAACAGCTGTTCCTCAGTGTCGCTCATATTATTGTTTCAAACAAGAGCTCAGAAGGTGAGTCCACAAGTGCAGCAGAATTAACAGAGTCCACCTACACTCGCCGTTCCTTGTTCCACAACCTGTGAATTACAGCCCACACCTGACATTTCTTCTTCCAAGCTGGTGGTGTTCATTGACGTCTGTTTCTGCAGTGTAACGTTTATTTGTATCAGGACAAGTACAGTATATGACATAAATTAATGCAGTAATCACCTGCATTCATAGCTTCACAGCCCTGCACTGTTTGAAGTACCCAACATAGGTTGGGTTTACAAAGGGGAACATGGGAACAATTTTCTTACATAGCCTTGAAGCTTTAAAAATTGCCACAGAATAATGAGAAGAATTAAACTGATATGGTTTGATATGTTGAAACTGGTAATCTTGCATCCGTGATGTTAAAGACATTGAATAGTGGCCTGACAAACCGCTAGAACTCACCTGTATCATAAGTGTCCCTCTATCTTCATGTTTTCCCTTTCATGTCGTCATGCTTGTGCCCAGGTGTTTTTTTTTTTTTTTTTTTGCTGCAGCTCTGACTCACAGGTGTGATTGTTGTCAGTGACCGTCCTTGGCAGCAATCCTCCACAGGTTTTTTTTTCTTTTCCTTTCTTTTTTGACTAAAGAGATTCATAAAAATCCTTGACAAAGTTTCATGAGCAGTTTGACAGTCACAGGGTGCCTCTGTCCTTCCCCCCCTCAAGGACAAAATGATACAGGATGTGCACTTTTTTTTCTGTGCAGTGCTGAGTTGGCGCTCTCAAACTCTGCATACCCTTGAACATTAATTTACATGTTTCTGTCTTTATGCAGGTAGTGTGTGCGTGAGGCAAAAGGTGAAAAATGTATGAAAGATGACTTTATTCGCTTGCGTGTAGGCTTGCACCTGTCTCTTTGTGTTACCAGTTCTACAGAGTAGCAGCTTTCTACTGTCTATCACTCTTAAAATGTGTTTGTTTTTAATGTGTTATGTAGGTGCTAGACTGCCTGTCTGAGAGCGTGTCCTTGGTGATGCGAGTCACTGAGTTCATGCTCGTGCACAAGCTCTCCTCTCCTTGGCTGGCTGTGCACGTTCCCGCCTCTACTGCAGGCTGTCATATTAACATTCAGTCCGCCCATCACACACCACTGTGAGCATATACACTGACACACACACCTGTCGTGGCCACCAACCAGGTTCAGGAAAAGACACAATTATACAACTAGGTTTATTTAGTTTACACAGTGTTTGTTTGTTTTTTTTCCTATTGTGTGATGTTTGCTTCACAGTTTATGGTCAAATTTGCATGACAGAGTAAACTCCAGTATCACACAAGGCAATTAGTCTTTATTACCAGTCAAGTACATTAAGTGATTGGACATTAAATCAATCGTTTAATCAGAGTTAGTCTTAACAAAACTGATTTCAGGCTTTTGGGAAATTGTCAGGGTAACATGAACATTTTAAATCCAGTATTTCTGACACTAATGAGCACAAAATCAGCAGCATCAGAGTCTTATATTACAATGTCCAGATAGGTATAGGTCCTACTAGCAGTAACTGCTGAGCTGTGTACATCTGATTGGTTCATTTATGCATGCAGCAGCATTTTGGTTCATGCAAAATAAGCCCAGGTTTGCCTTTTGTAATAACTATGAGGGGAGTAGGCTGGGGTGGATGGATGGGTCAAAACACCAGTATTTAACATGGCCACTTGCTGTTTGTTCATCGTCTTCTGCAAGTTGGTGAACCCAGATCCAGTTTAACTCCTAAAGTTGAAATATTTCCCAAGCTTTCCAAAACAGACTATCTAGCGTTTGTATGGAGTTCTTGCTGTGATGAGTTTATAAGAAACTTGTTGGGTGTGGGCGAGTGAGACAGTCGGAGTGAGCTGGTAGTAGTGGGTGTTAAAGTTGATCTGGCTGCAGTCTTTATAATGACAATTCTGTTGTCACCATGGGAAGCGGAGGGTGTGTTACTTCGAGTGTTTGACCATTTTTCAATACTAGTGACAGATACAAGGTCCATGTACAACATCCAGCTACTCCTTGTACAATGGTAACAATTACTAGCAGACTGAACTCATCCACTCATTGCTCAAGGCATTTAAATGCAGCTGCCTAAAATGATGCAGCAGATAGGCTTGTTTTACTGATTTCCTGAATTTAATACTTGTATAAAATTGCAACTGTCACTGAAATGAAAAGAGGTGGAGGAAAAGCTTATGTGTGAGCAAATGTCCACAAACCTCGGAGATCAACCTTCACAGGCGAATGTTGTATTATTTGGTGCGCGTGCGTGTGTGTGTTTGTCCATGTGTGTGTTAATGTATGTTTTATGTGTATGTATGCTGTTCTTGTTGGGTTTGGAGCACCACATCAGCCCTAGAGAGGCTGAGAGTGTATCCATGGCAACACATCCTTCCTCCATCCCACCACCTGTAGAATCAGAACTGAAAGGATTTATGTGATGGAAGGGGAAAAAGATTTGTCTTTTCCAGTCTGCCACTGCCTGAGTGTGAAAAAAGAGAGAAAATTAAGAGATGGTGATGAAGAGGAAGAATTGCACGAATGAAAGGGAAAGTGAAGCAGGAATGGATGACATGATGAGTAATATTTATGGTGTAAGATGTGGGGAGGTTAGGAGCATGTAAGGAGATGGCAGGTGGGAGAGAACAGGAAAGGAAATAGATGAGTGAAAAATAAGAGAGAATGAGGAAAAACAGTTGCAGAGTGCAGAACGCAGCTATATGTTGATATTAATGAGCAGCACGAGTAAAGATAAAGAAGCCTTGTGTCCCATTCGTTAGAACGAGTGTGGGAATGGGATAAGAGATGAGGAATGTGTCTGTGGCTCTCATGTGGTTCAGGTATTTGAAGTTGGGATCAATGAGAATGAGTTAAAGAGGCTCTCAGTCACTCTGTTTCATCACCATTCACTGGGCTTCACTGGTCTCTTCTGTGGTCACTTCTGTGCCAGTGCCTTTATAAACCTTCACAAAATCATCTCATTCGTGTGAATAACATCCAGTCACTACTAGAAAATACCGAATTCCTGTTTTTTGTCTTTACCGACTAGGGAAAACCATTTGGGGGATAGATTCTGGTTCTATCATGATTACATGACCAAATTGGAGTGACCTCGCTGTGTTTTTAATGCATCTTTATTTAGGGTAAAGATACTGTTTGTAGTGGGGGGTTTTTTGTGTTAAATTTAAATCCATAATGACTAATCAAATAAATAATGAAAAATGAATGACAAACATTGCATTTAAATAAAGGTGTATTCAAAGTGAAAGCGTTTTTTTGTCAAGGAAGCAACAAATGTGAACTGTTCTAGTAAAACTGACACTCATGTCATTTGTTGTATTTTTCCTCAGCCTACTGGTTCTCAAATGTTTTACAATAATGTACCTCTAATTTTTTTTCTTTTTTTTGGTTTGTCCCACCAATCACAAAATATTATATGCAGAGGTTCCCCTTTAACAGCGACATGATAGCCTGTTATGCTACGCTACATTGTAATCTTTGTTTCTGTAGATGTTTGTGTTGTTTGCCTTTGGATTAGATTTTGGCTTGAATATTTGCAGATGGATGTGAGAAGTTTCCAGTCAAGACAATTGTGTCATTTACTAGGTTACTTTTTTTTTTTTAATGCAATGAGTTCTGTTTGAGGAAGTCAAGTGAAGCGCCATAAACAAAGTGAGCTTAAAGGGAATGAGCAATGCTTGTGTCAGACAATGGATGTTCCAAAGGTGATTGAAGATCCAGTAAAAATTAAATAGATATTCACTTTTTATTCACACAACTATTAGTCACTCATAGCTACTTTGACAGAGTCCAACAGAGTCATTTGAGAAACACTGCTCTTTCCACTAGCACCATGTGATGCACATATAATTATTCACCTTTAGTACATTTTAAAGAGGTGCTGCAGGATGCACATGAAGTGCTGATCTTTTCAGGATTTCTCTTTTTCAATACAGTTTGCATGATTTAGTTCACACAAATACTACGTTGTGCACTTTTTGCAAGGGTCCTCCCCTCATAGATACTTTTATCTGCCCAACACGTCCAACCCAACTCCACAGCACTTTATGACTGATAAATGAATTAACACTGCCTCCAATTTTCCTTTTCTTTTTTCCTGACAAAGCACGTGACTACAGATAATATGTTACATGCTTTTGAATTTTAACTTGTAATACTGTAATGTAGAATTACACATGAAAACACCACCATGAACAGTTTGACACCAGTGTTTAAACGCGAGCTTACAAGCCTTTCTATGTCATCTGTCCACTGTCCAACCTTTCCCCTTCTCAATCTAGTCTGGGTCACCAAAGTGGCTGGCGGGCCCTAACTGTCACTATCAATCAACTTCTTCTTTACAGTCTGTCAAGGCCAGTCGGAGTCCCCTAGGTCTGTGGGTGGTTTAGTGGCTTCCTCTCTCCAGATTGATCTGGGTTAAACAAAGGGCGAAGCCTGAGGGTCGGCAACTCGCCAGCACAGGCTAACAGCAACTTGGCCTTGAGGCGCCATCACCCCCAAACGATCAGTCTGATGCGCGCATACACACACACGCTAAAGCCGAACTCTCTCTTCTCATTATGACCATCCACACCCTTCACTGGAGGAGCTGGAAGCCACCCCAATTACCAGTGGGCTATGCTGGCAGAGACAGCACAGACACATACACACTCAAATTCACAACCATAAACAAATTCACAGACATGCAGCGTGAGGCGTTGTCTTACGTAATGCTGTTTAATTGTCTCATCTGAAGTGGGAGGGAAACAAACAAAGGCTCTTTTATTTTGGTGGTTTCTTATTTGGGCCTCAACTGGTGTGTCTCAGACCCTGACTGAGTCCAAAATCCTAAACTGACACTCTTTGACTGAACCTGGCAGCTTAGGTTAACCAGTTTTGTGGCATTACTCGGGTATAAGACATTTCAGTTGAGTTCTTCTTTCTAATGCAAACCCTACTGTGTTATAGAGGAAACTTTTTTGAGCTGGGGCGCAAAGCTTGGACTTTTGAAAACTAATTTCCAAAGCAGTCTCTGCCAAAATACAAAAAAAAAATAAATAAAAAAAATAAAAATCCCCATGTTACCAACTCGTGAAGTCTCACTTTTGATTTAAAAATAGGATGAGCTTAATACCAAAGTTCAAATGTCAACCAGATTTTAGAGGTGTGATTCACTGATAAAATGATACCGTAAAACAGCAGCCCTTTTGTAAAAGCCAGAGGCCTGAGCTTTATTTTGAACATTTTGATGGCGGCAGAAACAATCTCACGGTCCAATTTAGTATCTGCTCTAAACCTCTGATGATCTCGATGATGGACTTGATTTGTGGGTGAATTTATTTCTTCTGCGTACTTTGAGAACTTTCCATTTATTCGTGGTGTGAAAGCTGAGGTTGAACATTTCTTAATCTTAGAAAGTACAAGTGGCAAAGCCACACCATCAAAAGGTCCAAAAAACAAATGGTGAGTTTTGAAAGTGCAATAAAAGAACTGAAGGTCTTACTAGTGATATGATCAAAAGCAGCAGAACGTCTACTAAACTGACTGTGTGATGAGACTGTTCGTGGCTGCTTTGATGTGTCATGGAAATTCTGACTGCTGCTTTAGTTTTTTGTTTTGTTGGGGGTTGAGCTTCTATGTTCTACTTATTTCGGTGGATTTATTTTATCAACCATTTTTAAAACTTAATGAATGAGATGCACTGTTGCTGTTCATTGGTGAATCATACTGAGACCTGACTCAACATCATTCGTATTTAAAGACTCATACACAGACTGGGTAATCGCAGCCCACAGGTAAACAGCTCTGTACACAGCATTCACATAACCTTTGGTCCTCTTGTTCTCCAGTTTCCTTTTATGTTCTGAAGGCATGAACATAAACAGCTTCTGTATGAGTTTTAGACAAGGCAATAAATCATAGCCTGATTATACCATTTATTAATTTCCTGTTGTGGATATCGTGCTCATTAAAAATACTAAAGTACTTCAGGTGACTTATACCACCATTGAATAGCAAACATTTATTCTGTACAGATTGTGAATTTCCTACATTACCTGCAGCCCATTAGAACAACTGTGGGATAAACATGCTGTGTACCGATGTGATGCAGAACTTACTTTCTCAGGCTGTCACAGAGCTGCCACGCAGCTCCTTAATCAGCTGTCTGTCAAACGGTTCCTCCTCGTTAATCCAATTAAGCTAATGAGCCACTGAAAGGAAGACAATTGCACTTAATTGGAGCCCAGTCCACAGATGCACAGTGAGGATTCTGGCACATTGACACCACTGTGGACTCAAACAGCAGACCGCATGAGTTCTGTCTGCAGAAGTTAATGTGCATAAACAAGTTTGAGGACGCTAACTTGTAGATGAGCCTTCTGTACTCAGCGTCCAGCGGTTGGAATGCGGGCTCAAAGTTATCTTTCATGTGTAGAGGAACATGTCTTCAAGTAGTTTTTAAAGCAGCTACACTTTTAAAGCAGCAGCTCCACTCTTCTTTGGAGTGTTTTTCATTGGTGATACAGTATAAGAAACTTTGTGGCTGTGCCTTACTCATTTTAATTACTGTAGGCGGGTTGCACAACATTGCATACATAAAGATGTAAGAAAAAAAATACTTTTACTGAATAATGCAGAGTCAGTAAAGTGCATCAACTGTCAGTAAAGTGAGTGCACATTCGCATTGATTTCAAGCTTTAGAAACTTGCTGGTGAAAAGTTCACTGTGCAGAGTAGAGAAAAGGCTTTAAATAAGAGGCTTGGATCTTGTAGAGTTGGAGAGCCGCTTGGTGGATATCAGCATCCTGGGTACATGAGAGCTGTGTAAAGTTACCCCAAAGGATTGTGAGGAGAGCTGATTAAAACTCTACTTTGTGCAAAGGACTGAAAATATAAGAAAAACCGTCATCTAACAAAATGTTAACTAACCCTACTTTCTTTGAATCCTACAAATCAGACTTATACTTGAAGCCGTCAAATGACAAGCTCCAAAAATTTTGATATTTTTATCCAAAATGAAATTGACACGACGCCACCCTCAGCTTCGGTAATTTTTGTGCTCCACCCATCCTCCATTTTTTATCCAGAATGAGGCTTTTCTGGCTCATAAACAGCTGCCAAGAATGAAGCAATGTTAAGATCCAGTTTCCGTAATGTCCTGTCATTACTCATATCTCACAACAGAATTATGTCAGTGATGTTTTACATCCTGTGTTGTAACAAAGTGACAAGTCATTAGAGATGTTTGTCCTAAAGGCTCGGTCATGCCTGTCACGACTCCTTGCAATTACTGTCGGTGAAAGCCTACGACAAATCACCCTGCTAATTCAACATGTTTTTGGAGACCTGAATACTGCAAATCATTGATAGTACAGCTGAATATTAAATGTGGAACTAGAAACCAAAGTGTCCACTCATCAGATGTACATATTCTCCCAAAAACATGTCACAGACTCTGGCTCTGATCTGATCACACCATTTCAACTTCTTGGAGACTTAATGCAATTCTGTGTAAGTTGCATGGTACCAACTGCAGATGCTTTCAAGCATGCACACACCAACGGTCTTTAAGCACTGCCTCTTGAACCAGAAGCATACTGTAATATTATCCAACTGAAACAGTGTTAGATTTAAAGTGACTGACAGTTGACAGTACAGAGTGGATAGGAGATCTTTGCAGATCTTTACTTTTTTCTCCTTGGATACTGACAGACATAGTGAGAGTAAAACTCCAATACCATGAAACTATGCTCCTCTCTCTCCGTCTTTGTCACTCCTACTTTGTCTTTTTCACCATCTCACTTCATCCCTCACTCTGTCACCTCCTCCCTCAGTTTTTCTTTCAGCTTTTTTTCCCCCTGTCTGTCACTGTGTTACTTCTCTTCTTCCCTTGTCATCATCTCTCACCATCACCCTGCTGTCATTATCTTCGGCTGTGCTGTAGCCATTACTGTCTGCTTCTCAGCCTGTACGGTTTGTATTCATCAGGTTTGTTGCAGCAGCAAAAGGAGGAGCTGGTTCTGTCAAATTCTGACTGTCTGTCTGCAATATTGTGCTCATGTGGACAAGCTGTCATACAGTGAGTCTATTCCCATCAGGTGTGTGTTGAGCACAAGATACGGGAAGCAAACAAAAGGCACTGTGTTTATGCGCGCATCTTAAATCCTAATTTTCTAGTGAGTGGCAAATATTAGGCGTGTCAAATGTTTTTGTGTAGTCATTGTGAAGCCCATTTCTTTAATGTGTGCGAGGGAGCAATAGAGAGATTGTGGTTTTGGCATATTATCCCCTGGCTGCTCAGTTGATGTGTTAAACAGCAGTAGATTGAGGGACTGCTGGAGGAATTAGCCCCAGAATGACCCCGGCTTCAAAGATGCAGCTCGATGTTGCAGTGCCAGAAAAGAATCCTTGAATAAAGTGAAGGCTTCCACCTGTCAAATACGTTGTAGCTGATGTGACAACCTACTGCCTAATGATGACAGGACAGCTTGGAAGAAACCTTACGCACGTGCGTTCATTTGGATTAGTTTGTTTTAGTGCTGTGTATTGTATCTTTGAACATCTACGACATGCTACTCGCAGTCTCACAGCTATACTGTGCGATCTTGTTTACTATACAGTGAATGTGATGGTGAGTCTGAGGGCGTATCTGCAGGTTTTCACGATCCCAGAAGCAGATGAGGGCAGCACACTAAACTTACATACAACAGGCCCCAATCTCATGATATTGCAGCTTTAACCTTGAAGTGACAGAGTGTGGTGATTTATGGCCCTACACTTATTTGTGCTGATGTGATATTTTTAATCATAAATCCTGAATTTACCAGTCTGTCTCTACAGTTTTTCATATTTTATTTATCACATTCAAGGCTTTGATTTCATCATTATTTGTAATTTCATGGTAATTATTCAATAATTAAACATGTCATTTGGACAGTTACAATTTTCAGATATTTTAATCTTTTTCTGCACAAAAATATTCAGAAGCCAGATGTTTCTTCTGCGTCTTGAAGCACTGAAGCAGATTTTTCAGGTTTTCAGGTCGTTTTTCTGCAGTTGTAAAGTGACTCCATTATTAGACTGTTGCTTCTGACTATCTGAGGGTGTGCGTTTTCTTTGGTCAGACATCTCGTTATAGTCATAAAATTTTGGTGGTGATGAGATTTAATGAACTTCTCGCTGTGTGAGTGGAGATAACACTGAGTGTTCAGGAAAACATTTAGAGATTAAAATCCCCCACAGCCTCACCATCTGAGATTAACAGCAGTCAGCAAAGATCCTCGCAGATATCCTCACATATGCCTTTTGGAGGAGGCTGTTAACCAAATCTCCTTACAGGACCAACAGTGCATTTATTCACTGTGTGGGGCTCATGCTGTCCAAAACAGGTTACATAAATGTGATGTCAGTCCTTTTTATGAATGCAGATAATAAATGGTGAATATTGCAGCCAGACTCAATATTAATATTAAACTGATGTGATCTGTTCTTATAAAGCAGATATGATCTCTCTTCAGATAAATATGTCACGCAGAAGACCCTTTTAATATCTTGTGCTTATTAAAATCTCATTGTGTATAATGTTTTCTAGTCTATTGGAGCCGACTAGGCCTTGGTCTCTGATACAGTAGTCAGTTAATTAGGAAATCTTATCGTCTTAACATGGAAAAATATTTTTGACTGGAACCATTACTATTGCATTTGAGCAGAAAGTTGGATCTAGGAAAATGTAACAAACTAGAGTACTAAATAAAACTATCACTGTAACAAATTTAGTCTGAGTCACAGTCTGATATGACTTATGTCTCTGCCAAAAGAGACTGAAGAGCCATGTTATTCATTTGTCAGTATTCATTCATCTTTTTCCCTGTGAATAAAACTATTACATGTCTAAAGAAAGAATTTTCCAATGCAAATTTCTATTAATCCGCTGTCATTGTCAATTAGTGGCTGATAGCAGAACTTGCAGGGGATATAGTAGCAGAGACGTTAGTGGAAAAAAATTCCACTATTTACCAACTGACGGCCGAACATGTCAGTCGGTGAGAGTCATGTCGAGAATGTTACTTGTATGTTTGAGGTCAGTTGGGAGGTTCTCTGTGATCGGCACATACTCATTCTGAAAATGATGTGCAAGGTTTCATTATGATTTACAGCATAAATGGCATGTTACACTGAAACTGAGTACAACACTCATTTGGTGGTGTGTCAGAAGTGTAACCCAATCAAATGGCAACGTGTATATAAACACTGGTGTATAAAAAAAAAAAAAAAAGAGTCAGCTGTCGTTGGTGCAAGGAAACATAACAAGCAAATCATGTTTTGCTTGCGTGTTGTCGGGACTGAATGATCTCATGGATGTCCAGTTGGTGCTTGGTGGTAATTATTTGCTGTAGCATCACATGGATAGTGTCAGTTTGCACAGAGGGTAAAAGCATTTTTTTTTTCAATCTGTGGGACAGTAATTGCATAGCATCCAATACTGGCTGCATAAGTTTTTGTATGCTGGAATAGATCTGGAGGTTTCCCGGTAAACCCATCTGTGTTGGAGGATTCGAGGGAAATGTCCATCTTTATCTGGAAGATTGTATCTGACTGTCTGTCTGCAGGTTGTCGCTGACTGTAAAAATTCTGATTTTCCTACAGCAGGTTAAGAAGCTGTGAGTGTCATTGTGGACGCAGATGTGCTGCTGAATTATAACAAATAGTATCGCAGCTATCGCTCTTGGTGATCAGTCACTGTCATTGTTACAAATTTAGGTTACAGTTTTCTTACAGCTGTCGAGACATTGTCTTGTCTGAGTCTCCCCGAGATCATCACCTCCCCCCTGCAGGGCACCCCCAAATCCCTTCCCCTCTCTAGTCCTGTAATCCCTAATCCCAGCTCCTCACCATTCAGAGACATTAGTGAATTATTCTTTTAATCCAAAGAGGGAGCGGCAGCAAAGCAGCTTTTTGCATGACTCAACAAGCCACCCTCGGATGAAGTAATCGACCAAAGGATAAGAATACAGCCAATCATGGCTCGTTTTAATTTGTTTCACTGGCCAGCCTCCTTCAACCCACTCTGTTCGTTCTGTAATGGCAAATGAGCTCTGCGTGTGAAGTCACTGTGTGGACCACTGGTGTGTGAAACCAAAATTCTCTGGAAAGTGCAAACAGGACCAGCTGAATCATTATTGAATGTGTATGTAGATAATTAACAACAGATGTTGCATTTTCTTCAGTTTTTTTTGTTACGCTGCCAATTTTTGTGTTTTCAGTCGATCTTGTTTTCACTTTTTAAAATTTTTTTTTAACTTTGTAGTTCCCATGATCTGATTTTAGGCCGCCTCATGGTGATAGACACAGTACATTGGTGTTAGACACCCATAAATAAACATTCACTTTGTGCTACTTTGCTTACAGGACCAGGCCATATACAAAAGGATGATGATGTTTTCACTGATCTGTCCCCAACCCCTGTTTCAGCCCCTTGATGGTTTAATATTTCATAGTAATAGTTCTGAGGTCATGGCTTGTTTGGGATCAGCATTTTTCTTCTATTTCTGGATGCACACTCTATTTTTTATTTTTTATTTTTTTTACACAGCTAAGGCTGTTTCACAAGCATGCCAGGTCATAAAGGGGATGTTTATAACAGGCAAAGTTACTGCGTGAGGTCAAAAAGATTGGGAATAAGAAGTTAGTTTCCACGCTTTGGGTGTTGATTTGGCTTCTTCATCAGCACAGTTCATCTCATCAAGGTTACTGAACTACCTTAAAAGCTTTTTGATTGCCAGAAGTAAAAATCTCGAAACAGGTATGCTGCATATACCTTAGGTTGAGTTACACATCCCTTGGATATCATCTTTGACTGTCTGTAGTAAGTAAACATTCATCTTAAAAAGAGAATTGCCATACCTTTAAATTACTTTTGTTTCAAAGTAAGCCAGTCACAGTGTCATTAGACCCATTGTCACAATGGAATTTAGAGGAACTAGCACGTCTTCAAAAACAAAGACTAGTAATAGGAGTTTTTTTGACCTGTCATAGGGCACAGCTTTCTCTGACGTTGGTAGAGAGTGAGAGACTTGTTTGTCCAGATGATAACAAAAAAAATAATAATTGAAAACTGCAGTTTTAGCTTTAAATGAATAATCTGTGGTTGCTGCAGTCGGATTAACCTGTCGTGCAAGTTTCCTGTTGGGGCTCTTTTATTATAATTTAATTAAACACCACTTAGTGTAGGAATACATGTAGAGCACAGCGCCTTATAATGAGCTAATAAAAATGGGGTTATTTGTTGAAGCTGTGACGAAATGGTTCAAATATTTGTGAGTTAAATCATCCAAAAATCAATACATGCTCAGAGGGTTTGGGGCTTTTGGGATCCTCAGGGGGTTGAGGTTATCATCACCTTTTAGTCATCAGTACAAACATATTAAAAAAAGAAATATTAACATAGTTTTATCATTGTTTTTTTTTTTCCCCAAGTGTATTTTATGGAATTTCTCAATCGCTGTCAATAATGCAGTCACTCAGCGTCAGTATCACACAATTTAGGTCCTTAAGTCAAAGCAGCTATGTTTCATAGAAATAGGTTAACTGGAGGGTTAAAAGGTTTTTAATGATGCAAATTTGTCTCTTTTCGGGAGTGAAATTGTTTTCACCTCATTAAACTCTATGTTTTCATTCAAGCGGTACTGAAGCATGACTGCTTACAGTTTCACAAAAAATTCATGCATAATGGTAAACCCCAGTGTTTACAATTATATCACCTTCATGGCTTGAATATTCATAATGCAGAGTGATATTTATGAAAGGCAGCGTTTCCCATGGGCCACTTTTCAAATGCTAACAGAGTCGATTAACAGCTTTGGCTGCAGTTCACACGGAGGCCGCTATAGATATATTAATGACTGAATAAGAGTGAAAGGGGGCTAAATGGCTAATTGTTTACACCTGCATTTGACAAACGTCACATCATCAATTTTACATTCTTGGGCCCATTCATTCTGGGTGATTTTGCAACTGTCGTCTTCCAGAAAGTTCAGAAAGTGGGAATTCTTTGCTATTCCAAAATTCCCTTCTGATTAGTTTACACCTCTTTCTGTGTCTTTGCAGGAAACGCTATTGGGATCAATGTCACTGAGCCAGACGGTGCGTCCAATGCCACCTCCCTGCTTAACGAGGAGGAAGGGCCAATCAAAGTCAACAAAATTGTTGCTGTGGTAACCGGATTAAATAGCCCAGCCACCC
>VVHJ01013384.1:12208-23028 GCA_015107715.1 Tylochromis polylepis | reverse complement strand
ATAACAAGTATGATTGAGTGCAGAGAGGTGAGTGAAGAAGAAACACCCAGTGCATCATGGGACTCCCCCAGCAGCCTACACCTATTGCAGCATAACTAAGGGAGGATTCAGGGTCACCTGATCCAGCCCTAACTATATGCTTTAGCAAAAAGACCGTCTGTCTCCTGAATCCAAACTGGAAGCTGGTCCCACAGAAGAGGGGCCTGAAAGCTGAAGCCTCTGCCTCCCATTCTGCTTTGAAATACTGCAGGAACAACAAGTAAGCCTGCAGTCTGCGAGCAAAGTGCTCTAATGGGGAGATACGGCACTATAAGGTCATTAAGATGAGATGGAGCCTGATTATTCAAGACCTTGTGAGGAGTGGGATTTTGAATTTAATTCTGGATTTAACAGGGAGCCAGTGAAGAGATGCCAATATGGGGGAAATTTGTAGCTCACAGGCCTGGTTCAAATGTCCCATACAGTTATACAGTATACAGACTTGATGCTCCTGTCCTGGTTTATATGCAGAGCGTGCAGTGCTTTTGTCACTAGCTGGAGACGAGTAAAACAAGTAAAAAAAACAAACAACTAATTTAAAGAAAAAACTGGTTAATAATACATAGTGTGATAGTTTCCCCCGCCAACAAGCATTTTGTTATATTTTAATGTTTTAATTTAATTTTAATAAATTAATAAATAATTTAATAAATTAATTTTAATAATTTTAATAATAATTTAATTTTTTATTTATATTTTAATTTTTAATAAAAAAACGTTTTGGTAAAGTGGTAAAACATTTTTTTATGGGCAGCTCAATTTATCTCAATGCATTGTGCAACTGACTGAGCAGAGATTAACATGGTCATAAGCACGTGTTAATCTCACAAATAGGGATGCAATCAATGCATTATTGGATCAGATATCATTCAGATCTTGACTCAGACAGCTCGATCGGGTCATAGAGACAACAAGCTGATCCATTTAATTCAATCCTATGAACTGGCTGCTAGCAGGAAGCCAACAGCTTCATGTTTGCCACGCCGGCAGCTTTTCTTTGTAGCTGCAAACATACAAACTGTCAAGTAAGTCGACACAACTGAACATCTCA
The DNA here is from genome assembly GCA_015107715.1 of Tylochromis polylepis. NCBI lineage: Eukaryota > Metazoa > Chordata > Actinopteri > Cichliformes > Cichlidae > Tylochromis > Tylochromis polylepis. The sequence goes on along the minus strand of VVHJ01013384.1, from coordinate 21,938 downwards.
GATGGCGATAAGTTCCTAGACCCTGTTGTTCACCGTAACACCATTTTGCAAGGTTTTATTTGGATTTTTATCACATGGTTTTTAAATCATGTTTTTATTTAATTTGAAACATAATACAGCCACAAATAAGTACATTTTATATGTTTACAAAATAATCAACCTCTATTACTAGAATAAAAAAAGCAGGAATGCGCCTCATTTTAACAAATGATAATCTAATCAAATTGAAATAGTAAGCTGCTCTAGGTATGCATTCATGAGATGACAGAAAATAAAAATATATCAATGTTTTCCTGCTCATAACTGCAGCTTCGTAAAACAAAAAAGGAAAAGAAGAGAAGCTTCCTTCAACTTGTTGTATCTAAATTTTTGATGTAAGTGGTGAAGGGTGTCCACATGTTCTGAAAATTCTCTCCTGAGCCTTTAAAATGTAGGTTATTTATTCTAATGGTAATGCTAGCAACACTTGTCTTATCCATTGATTGGTGCTTGGTCCTTTTTTCTATAATTATGTTTTTCCAGACACAATCCCATCAGGACAAATTTTGGATCCAACAAGATTCCTTCTTCCAGTGACCATTCTGACCACTTCCAAAAACTTTTCCTCAGGTGGCTAAGTTTAAAAGGGAGTTTTTCCTTCCTGCTTGCTCATACGGGGCCATTTAATTGTTGGGGTTTGTAGGGTCTTTACCTCACAATATAAAGCACCTTGAGCCAACTGTTATTTTGATTTGGTGCTATATAAATATAACTGAACTGAACTGAACTGAACTGAAAAGGCAAACACTGGTCCCCGACAGCCCACAGCCTCCACTGCAGGATGCCTGTAAGTACTGACAAGGAAATGTAGAGGCCCAGGAGACTTAAGGTGTTTGGAAAAACTTGCATGAGGTCTCACAGCAGACTGAGTGAGGCCTGAGACAAATCCAGCTATGAGCAACTTCAGTCCTGTGAGCTGCATAGCAAAAATGAGTGTCCTACTCTGGAAATACCCATGGGTCATTCCATGAAATATCAGTGAGTGTCTCCTACCATCAGAAAGACTTCAACCCATTTATATGGCGTGATGCATATACGATTCTTCACAGTGAAGCTCCAAACATCCAACAGTGGAGTAACAATGAGCAAAAGTGGCACTCTGTGTGGCAGAGACGCTGCAGAATGACATCAATGAAGAAACACAGATTGTCTTTTCACAACTTGTCAAACTGCCAGTATTTACAGTAACTTCATCACTTTTACTGTCATCACTTGGTTTTCATTGTAAACCCCCAACAAAGAGGTGAAACTCATCACAAATGGGTACACGATGATCTGTGTGAACATGCATCACGTTACAGGCTTAATGTGTGCACAGATACACAAGGATGTAAAAACATAACTTAAACAAAGCTCAAACACTCACAGTTAAGGACATCTCAATCCTGCCAACCTGCCCTTCATTCACTATCTAACAAATGCCTGCTCTATTCTGCTGTCACTCCACTTCTGTTTCTTTATCTCTCTCCTTTCAATCTCATCCCAATTTTCCTCCCATTATTCTCTCCTTCACTCTATGTGGGTCACTGTGAAAAGCTCGTACATTGCCGCTGGTGACACAGCATGCCCAGCTCGTGTGCACGTATGTGTGACAGAGACACACACATGCAGGCCTCAGGTAAAGGCGTTCGACAGATTAAGGTTGATCACCACATGCAAGTGTGTACGACAAATACAAGATGAGACTCGAGGTTTCAAACCATTTAGACCACTACAAAAAACCAACCCTGTTTGGTACTCTATGGATGATTTCTGCCTTCATAACAGCTCTACAGTAGGTGAATTTAGCTGTAATCAAGCAATAGCTGCAGGCTAATGGTGTCTGCTAGGCTTCACCTCCACTAAGTGGAGTCACTCAGCTGGACCTATTTTGCTGCGTTTGTGCTGTTGGTGTTTTCTGAAGGACTTGCTATGTGGTCCAAGAGGTTTATTCTTTAGTTTTAAAATTCATGTCTCTTATCACTCTGCTACTTTGCACCAATTAGCTGATCGTTCAATAGCTGTGCAACCAATAAAGTTTATGAATGCCATGTGCTAGCACACATTAGCCAATTGCTTAGCACTCCATGCTCTCATCCAAATAAGACTACTTCCTCTCCCAGAAAAACAACATGGCAGATGCTAACACACTTATGAGTGATGTTACTGTGGCTACATCTATCTTTTAAATGCAGTCTATGAATTTGAATCCAAAAATCAGCAGACTCTTTGGATGGTATTTTAGTATAACTAACCCCCAATTCAAGCTAGGATTTTACATTAAAAATGTTAAACTAACACTACAAGCCCCATCCACGCAAAACTGTTTACTTAAAGCCAAGCACATAGTCAGCACCTAGAGTCACCCTTGTAAGCACTCACCCCTCACACATAGCAGTTACAACACCTAATCAGACACAACTTTAAATCTTAATATGTCTTAAATGAGTAATTATATAAAATGTACTTCCTGAAAAAAGACACCCAAAACTGTTTTTGTGGCTGGCTGTAAACATGGTTTTTTTTCTGCCATAAAGTTGGGCAATCCAAAAGTTGACTGTCTTTTGGTGTCAGCCTCAAGTGGCTACTGGAGGAACTGCAGTATTTTGGTTTCTATCCTACAATAAAATTAAAAAATAAAATAAAAATTATACACCTCCAAAAATTAGATTAAAGGTCCATCCAAATAAAGAGTGATAGGCGACAGTTTATTTTTTTAAGGTTGAGGTTCCATAGGTAACCATATAAACCATCACCCACCACTCAGTTGCTCAAAGTTGAGAAAAGGTAAACTCAATTAAAGTTATTTCCACTGATTTCCCTACAAGTCCCAGAGTTTCATCGATATTCCATGATTGCTGGTCTCTACATCACTTCTAGTCTTTTCCTGTGTGTAAGGATGTTTGGATCGCTCAGATTTCAGAATAATGCTGCACAGTAAAGCTGAAAAATCTACCTGTCAGCACTAACTTAATGCTAATGCAGCTCTATTATATACCTCAAACCTCTCTGACATTTCTGAACTACACTGTCTTATTACCTAATAGCTGACATACTGAAAATATACTGGTGTTACTCTCAGCTAATATTAGCTGATCCATCACCCTGGCAGGTTTACAGGTCTAGCTCCGATAATGTAACTTACACTCAACACATTGTGTGTAGACACCGGGGCTGAAGCTGCCATTTCATCTTCGGTTGTGCGCTTCTTCTGCTGTGTGCAGACATGATGAAAGGCTGTATTCACACTAACAAAATGGCATAAAGCCTCCTCATTTAATTCAGTGTCACTGCTGCCTTGGCACAGCTAGGGGTACTGAAGCAGAGAGATCAAGCAAAAAGAAAAACTCAGGGTCATCCAATTAGAAACTCAGTGCAAAATATTCGTGCACTAAAAACAGCAATTAAATACATGTAAGGGCATGTTCCTGCTAGATTACAGTTTAATCTGCAATCATCGAGGTGGCTGATAAATCACTGCTTCAAAATCCTCTGAATCGCTGCAGTGTTGTGGCATCGAATAAGCTACCAACGCACCAGTCTCATATTTGTATCAGATATCGGTACAATAGTGACTCAGAAAGCTAGACCCGGTGGCATGACAACATTCAACAAGTCTGTATTGTTTTGTGTTACTCAGCCATGCATTAGCAGCAGTGCACAGGTTATTAGAGTGAGAGATAGCATGGCACAGAAGAAGCTAAAAGCAAAGCATCAGCAGTTTGGAGGTATTTCACGCTTCCCACACCAGCGAGTTCTGGTTGGTCATTTGCAGGAGATTTTGAGTTAAACAAAAACTGCACGTGAAGTAAGATGACACCTCTGAAAAGGTCAGTAAATGAAGCTTTCCACGTCAGCTTCTCTGCCTCTGGCATGTTCTGTTTAACACTTGTGCTATCATAAGGTGTGTTTGCAATTACTGCTATGAGGAAATGGTCACACAGCAAAACTAAGAGCAGAGAAAGGAGAAACTAAAATATCCATAAATGGCAGCAAAGCACACATACACACACACACACACACACACACACACACAAAAAGAAAAAAAACCTGACACACTGAGCTGAAATGAAACAAGTGCAAATAAATTTGTTGAATGAAAAATATGTTTTTTTATTAATAGCTTTTGTTTTCGTTCTTTCTGGAGCATTACTATGCACTAGGATTTTGCCTTGGAAATAATAAAAAAAAATTTTAAAAAACAGACTGAGGATTACAGTAAAGGCCGTGCCTGAAAACAGTGGATTGCTCTCTCTGTGCTTGGAGGAGAAAGAGAAGCTGCCCCACGTGAGGGCGTTCAGATATGTTGGGATCTTCTCCTGGAAAGGTTGATCCCACGGTAGACCAGGAAATTGGTGCAGTAATTGGCAGTAATGCACATGTTATACCACAGACTGCTGAGGTGGAGAGAGCTGAGCTGGAAAGTGAAGCTTCCAATTTATGGTCCAACCTTCACTGATGGTCATGAGCCGTGAGTGATGAGCGAAAGAGGAAGATCTCAAATACAAGCAGTCACGGGCGGCGGACTTGTGGATGTCAAAGAAGTGTAACAGGAATGACTACTCCAGTGTTGGGTTTCCATCCGTCCGTGTCCGCAATACAGTATAATCTAGACTTTAAAGCCATTTCGGGTTGTTCAGATATCTGAACATAATGCCTCCAGGACAATTTTCATTGGAGGTTTTCTGGGTATGCCTAAATGAGAGGAGATCCCAGGGGTAGACATTGGAGGAATTATACATCTCATCTGGGCTGGGAACTCCTCGGGGTGCCCCAGGAGGAAGTGGAAAGTGTTGCTGGAGAGAAGGACATCTGGAATACCCTTGTTAGCCTGCTGCCAGCTCAACCTGACTTTGGAAGGGTGGATGGATGGATTACAGCTTATTAAATTAATACTTGCACTGGAATGATGCTGTGTATCAGCAGATACTCACAGCCAAGCTAATGGTATTAAGTTTAGAACTGAAAAAGTTGTATTGGTGTGTCCCCAAAGCCCACAACTCAATCTTGAGTTTGCATAAAACAGGAAAACACAAGCAGATAGCGAGCTATGTAAAATCTACAACAATATGCAGCTTCTTATTTCAGTCTCGGTCTGACCCTTTGCACACAAAAATACACACAGGAACGTGACTGCACACATACACTAGCCGACAATAGCAGGAAGAAATCAACACACAAGAAACACATACACACTCACGGGCAGATTAAAACTGTAGCATACACTTGTGTGGTTATTTACTGTCAAATAACACACAATTACTTATCTGCACACACGCCACAATAATCACACACAAACATTTCCTTCACTCTCCATGCTTTAGCCGGTCTGACGTGTCCGTGTGTGTGTGTACATGTGTGAAAAGGGGGGTGAAGTGTGTGGTTGTCATAGAAACCCCACTCAGACTTCCTTCCCAGTTTTATCTGAGTGTGCAGCATTCCTCTCTGTGTCTGTCTGTCTTCCTCTCCGTCTGTCCGTTTGTCTGTGCCTCTACCGTGCGCTACCTCACTCCCCACAAATCCCTTTCAGCACTTGGCAGCAGCTGAGAGACGCTAAAGGCAGACGAAACTGCAGATAACTTGCTCGGGTGTGTAGTTGCCAAGCAGTGGAAGAAAAGGAGCCACCAGACTGAGTGATTTCACCCAGCTGTCACTCCGCCCCGCTGAGCCACACTGATTATCTGCCGAATGAAACACACCTGTGGAACGTGGTTGCCATAAACCGGCCCTGTTGGGACATAGTGGCACATTCATTCCAGGATCAGATTGCACAATGTTCAGGATTGGGATCGTGACAGAGCACATCCCAGACCTGTCAAACCAGGCAAATTCTGACATGGTAGTTTTGCTATCAGGGCCTCCTGAGATGTCCCAGATTCACAACTGGTTCATTTAAGCAATGAGACACCAGTGTTTTCCATCCTTTTGTACTACAGCTATATTCAATGGCAGATATTTTTTCACAGCATGTCACAACAGGAAAATAACAGGTGTAACTGATAACATTAAAAACAACTGGATTCTATAGACCAGCTTAGACCGGGCGTCACAATTATGTCCCTGAAGTTGCCATGCACATTTTTGTGGCAGAAAAACAGGAAACGAGTGAAAGAAAACTAATTTTGTGCTTTGATCATCAGAACAGAATCGTATAAAACTTCATTGTCACTCATTTAGATGCCCTTGAACCACAGAAGAAGGTTGCAAGCAGTTAAAAAGGACACACTGAGGGAAATAGTTCAGAATTGGAGTGACTTTCATCAGATTTAGCCTGATCAGAAATCTTTGGCGCATATAAGTTGTGACGCTGATAAAGAGAAATTAGCAATGGCAGAAACTACAGTAGACTTTTTCACATTATTGTGTTAGCATTAGTAGCTCGTAGACAACATCTCCAACACTGCTCAGTATTAATGCAGCATTTGGTGAATAAACAGTGCAAATTTGGGTTTTACTGACGGACAATGATACTGGGGATTGATTCAATGGTAAAAGTTATCTGTGATAGCTTGGTTGGATTACAGATATTACAAATATGAGATGCTCAATACATCAAATCTGCCTTGCTATAGTTTTATCCCACATCTGCACAGATAACTGACTGACTGTCTGTGCATGAAAAACGAGTTTACGCCCTGACTTCTGCAGTCTTTCACAGTAATGTGTGGTTGTGAAGCAGCTACACTGATCCATGATGATCTCAGAGTGAAAGAAAACAGGAGGATATGCTGGTTTGATTATTAAACAAGAGCATAATGTGACTTTGCACTTCTTATTCCTCTCTGCTTAAACGTCGCTCAGCACGGGGGCAATGTGTGATCTTTATTATTATATTAAAGTTAGATAATATAATATAAAGGCAAACTTAATATCTAATTCAAAGCTTAGTTATCTGTGTTTACACGGGCAAAAATTTCTTCCATCTGATTAAAACTTGGATTAGAACATCACTGTTTAAATGGAGCCTGAATAAAGTAATCTGATTGTGACGTGTTTACATGTACCAAGTGTCTGAACAGAATAAATTGACATGTGCAGAACTGTCCAACCTTCCTGAAACACCAGAAGAAGAACAAGTTGTGTTTTCTGTCTTTTAATCGTCACCTTGCTGCATGCCACAGATTTCACTTTCTTCCCTCTCTTTTGATCTGAATGAGTGCGATTTGGCCAGAATCTTTCAACGGCCTTATTTATATGAAGCATTTTTATTCTGGTCAAGCTTTTAATCCAGTTACTTGTGTCCATGTAAACATGTTTATTGTTACACGGTGACTACAAAATACATCTTACAGTAGAGGCACCTGAGGATCCACAAAGCTCAGACTTTATTAACACAGTGTTCACTTATTCAAGACCAAGTTAGTCTCTGAAAGCTTGCATAGGAAATATTTAAGTCATAGTTTTCTCATTCGTGAGATTAATAAAGTCTATCTTACTTATAGCCCACATTTTGAACTAATTTATACACTTGCCCTTTGGCTACAGACAGTGCACTGATTAGTTACACATACAAAAAACATGTATCATTCAAAAAAAACTCCTGCTCTTTGTCTTTGGGGCTTTTCCACAAGTTATACAAAAATAAGCTATGGCAGAGCTGCCGCTTTCTGCCATAAAATGTGTCATCACCATTTATAAGCACACACAAAAAATGAGCTATTTTGTCAAGAAGGTTTCAAGGTCAAAGTATTGTTCAAGCTGGCTCACTGGCATAGATTTGTTGGAAACAGAAAATGTGTTTCAGCTGTGATTTTCCTGCTGTGACAAATCACAGATATGTTGGGTAAAACAGGTGCACAATGAGTGATTATCAAATTTCAGAGTGATGCACCTGCAGTCCAGAGTCCTGATTCCTGTCCAAGTCCTTTAATTCCTAATCTGACCCAATAAATACATTTACCTTTATCTGCACAGAACACTTGATATTATACTGAAGATCTTGGTTCTGCTCAATAAGTGGAAAAAAAAAAGACATGGGACTTCTTTTTGTTTACCATTTCCTGTCTGTTGGCAGAGTGACTCTAATAAAAGTAAGATGGCAACAAATAATGACCCGAAACTGAAAAAAAAAATGTAACCTGTGAATGCAGCAAGTAGACAGTGAATGGGAGGGTGCTGCATCTCAAGTACTGTATGCTGAATTTTGCTAATGAGAAAGTTGGTTTAGTGAGATTCACACACCCACAAATGGAAAATTTAGCTGTCATAAGAACAACCATCATGCACATCATTCAAAATACAAACAAACAGACCCTGACTGAAACAATTCAGGACTTTAGTGGTTTTAATTAAAGTGACCAAGTATGGGATTTAGGGGAGATAATTTAGGGGAATACAGGAAAATCTGAGTTATACTGAAAGGAAAACTTGATGGGGTCACTCTGCTGGATAAACTATATAAATGTATGTATAAATCACCCCAAAGCAAGTTAAGTCATTAAGTTTCTGATAATAAAAGAAAGATAGCATTAGCCAATAATCATTTCAACTTTAGTGTTTGTTTCCATGTTTCTTGGCATATGGTGTGCAGTGTGTCCAAAGATTTGAGGAAACTGCTCAAGTGGAGGACAAAACAAGTAGTGACAGGCCTAAAAGAAAAAAAATATCTACAGCAGATGAACATGTCAAATTACAGAAAAACTGGGCTGAAAATCAGTGGCAACAGGTCTGATTGAGTGATGAACCCAAACTTTAAGTTTCTGGTCATCAGTATGTACAGAGGAGATCAGGAGAGAGACATAACAGTGAGTGTCTACAGCCATCTGTAAAACACGGTGAAGGCTTAGTCATGGCTTGGGAACGTGTTTCAACCAGTGGTGTTGGGAGTCTTGTTAGAACTGGTGGAAGTATGAACACAGAAAAGTACCATCATACAGTATTTAGAGTCACCATGCAAAACCATTTGGAAGAGATCAGATTGGAAACCGTTTTATTTTTCAGCATTACAATGATCCCAAACACAACACCAATGCAGTAAAAACATACCTGGATAAAGAAACACACTCCCCAGAGTTCAGACCTCAACATTATCTTGAAAGAGATAGGAACAAAAGACAGCCAACATCCAAAGGAAAGCTTTAAATGTCCTTCAAGAAGGCTGAAGAATTATTCCTGAAGAATACTTAATAAAGAAATGACAGAAACGCTCGCTAAGAAAGCTCATGCTGTGTTAAAGAATAAAGGCAGTCATACCAAATATGTGAAACCTGTTGGAATTGTACAAACTCTGTTTTTGCCTTATAAACTACATTTACATGATTTTTTTGCATGTCTCAACAAATTACTGCACCGGTTTTCCATTTTCCTACTAAAATATAAAGAAATGAGGAGTTAATTTAGCACCGTACTGCACTTTTGTCATATTACTATGTCTCTACATGAGTTGTTCATGTATTGACTCTGAATAAGCTGGGGTATTCATCTATTTGAATATCTATTATATATTTAATTGCAGTCTACTTTTGCTTCTCCATGTGTCTCTGACAGGGAGTGGGTGTGTGAGAGCAGCTGCAGTCGGGTACACCATCAACTCTTATTAGATCACTGTCTTCACACATGCACACTAAAACACACAAAGTTAACAAGCAGGCACTTCTGGTCAACAACACTGTTCTGTAAACGCCACAGCAGTGTGGTGACCAAGAAACACACACACACACACACACACACACACACACACACACACACACACACACACACACACACACACACA
>VVHJ01013383.1:58621-74097 GCA_015107715.1 Tylochromis polylepis | reverse complement strand
CCAAATTCAAAATGCCAAGCTTTGGTATGAAAGGTCCAAAAGTTGAAGGTCCAGATGTTGATGTCAGCCTTCCGAAAGGGGACATTGACATCAAAGCTCCTGAAGTTGATATTAAAGGATCAGACATTGATGCCGAGGGTCCTAGTGGAAATATCAAAGGACCAAAATTCAAAATGTCAGGAATAGCTGGGCCCAAAATTTCCATGCCTGATGTGGATTTCAATCTGAAAGGCCCCAAAGTTGAAGGTGAGGTGGATGTTCCAAAGATTGAAGGAAAAGTGAAAGCACCTGAAGTTGACATTGAGGGACCAAAAGTTGACATCGAAGGGCCAAAAGGTGGATTTGAAATGCCCAAAATTAAAATGCCAACATTTGGTTTTAAAGGTCCAAAAATTGAGGGCCCAGATGTTGACATAGACCTTCCCAAAGCTGATGTCAATGTTAAAGCACCTAAAGTTGACATTAGTGGACCAGAAGTTGAAGGTCCTGATGCAAAACTGAAAGGACCCAAATTCAAACTTCCGTCCTTATCAGGACCTAGTCTGCCAGACTTTGACATCAATTTGAAAGGGCCCAAAGTTAAGGGAGATGTGTCAGCTCCAAAGGTCAAGGGAGATATCAAAGGACCCACGGTGGACATCAAAGGTCCAGACATTGACATTGAGGGCCCCAAAGGTGCACTGAATATGCCCAGTATTAAAATGCCCTCTTTTGGTATGAAAGGTTCAAAGGTTGAGGGTCCAGATGTTGACATAAACCTTCCCAAGGCTGATATCAATGTAAAAACACCTGAAGTTGATATTAGCGGGCCAGAATTTGAAGGTCCTGATGCAAAACTCAAAGGACCCAAATCCAAACTTCCATCATTGTCTGGATCTAATCTGCAGGGCCCAGACATTAACATTAATATCCCCAAACCCAATAATGAATTTAAAACACCCGATATTGGAATTGACCTAAAAGGGCCTAAAGTTAAAGGTGAAGTCGATGCATCATTGCCCATGTTTGAAGGTGATATAAAAGGGCCAAAAGTTAATATTTCTAATGATGCTGAAAAGACTGCTATTAACTTTCCCAAGTTTAAAGGTCCTAAGTTTGCAATGAAAACCCCAGTTCTCGAAGAGCCTAAGTCCAATATCAAGATGCCCAGTACTGCAGCAAAAAGTCCCAAAACAGAAGTTATCTTCCCAGACAGTGAGGCAAGTGTTGATCCCCCTGATATTGATATCAATGTAAAGGGGAAAAAAGGAAAATTTAAACTTCCAAAAGTTAAAGGAAAGGCAAAGAAACCTGATGTTGATATAGAAACACCAGCAACAGACATTGATGTAGACACAACAAATAGTTATGTCAAAGGAACAAAAGCAAAGAAGTCTCGGTTTGGAAAGCTTCATTTTCCTGATGTAGAATTAGATATCAAATCACCAAAAGTAAAAGGGGATGGATCTTTATCTGCCATTGATGGCTCTGGTAGTCACAGTGCAAATGTTAGCTTGGAAGGGACAAACATGAAAGTAAAATCTTCTAATATTAAAATGCAAAGCGGGACTGATTCAGAAATAAATGCAAGTGTTTCAGGAGGAAGTGCAAGTGGTGGCCTTCAGTACCCAGAGGGTACAGTCACATTTCCCAAAATCCCAGTGCCAAAATTCGGCATTGTTTTGCCACAGGTGGAAACCAAAGAAAGTGGAGGAAATATTGAATCAGAACCTGCAGCCAGTGTAGGCATCAAGACAGAATCTCCATCTATTAGTTGCCAAGTTAGTTCTCAAAATGTTGAGGTTCCCAGTCCAGAGCTGAGACAGGAAGGCAAAGTTAAGGTAAAGATGCCAAAATTTTTTGGTAAATCAAAAGCAAAGGGCAGTAGTGTAGATGACCTTCACGGATCAGAGGCAGAATTAAGTAGCAGTGGAAAAGCAGGTAAGGCCTCTAAAGAGCTAAGTGTACAATCTGGGGAACTGATGGGTGGAAAAATAGAATTAGAGGGTGATCCTGGACTGAGTTTGTCAACTAAAGGCAAATCGGCCTCACTTGATCTTTTTAAGAAATCAAGACATCGATCTTCCTCTTTCAGTGATGAGGGGGGAGTTAGTTCTCCTTCAGCTCAATTAGAGGCTGAAGGTGGTGACATTTCTTTAGATCTAGGAAGCAAGGTCAAAGGAAAGAAAGGCAAGTTGAAGTTTGGTACTTTTGCAGGTTTTGGTTCAAAGTCAAAGGGCTCATATGAAGTGACACTTGGAGATGACAGTGAAGCACGAATGGAGGGGAGTGCAGGTGTTTCGCTACCTGCTAAAAAATCAAGACTGTCTTCATCCTCAAGCAGTGATAGTGGTTCAAGAGGTGGTTTCAGGTTCCCCAGAGTTGAGCTATCTGTTTCACCCACAAAGTGATAAAGAGACAAATTAAAACCTCAATTACAACCACATATATTCTCCTAATATTGAAAATTGCTCTTTGTTTCTTTAAAACCTAAGGAGACATGCACAATCATCTCAGTGTGGTTAAATATGAATATCTTTTAGTAATCAAACAGAAGTGCATGAGATTGTTTAAAATCCCTTCAAACTGTAAATAAGATTAATTTGTAATAATAAATATTGTTTTTTGTATATAGTCCAGATTTAATAAATATATGCCATCTCACATCAGTCACACCAATAGTTTGTTACAGGGTTTTCTCACTGTGTTCTTTTTCATTCTATTAAATAAATGTTAATGAATGGTTGTGGTATATTTGTGTCCAGGGGTCTATTGCACAGATCCAATACAATGGTTTTTTTTTAGATTAAAATGTTGTTTATTCACTCAAATACAGTTACCTTTTTAAGTAGGGAGTGATTTTATTTTCAAACTTTAATAATATATAATCAGTAAGTAAAGATGGCTTTTTTAAAACACATTGTAAAGAGTGATAATGTATATACCAATATTGCAACTGTTTTTACATTTTCAAGTGCTGTCAGTAGTGTTCTGTTCATTTTAAAGAAAATGTATTTGCTTAAATTTGCCATTTACCACAAATATGAATTTGGTTCAGTTATTTTAAACAGGATCTCTTTCCTAATCATGTGTTATTTTCACTCATTAATGGTCTGTTTAATGATTTTATTTCATTTTGTCACTCTCTCTCTTTGTATACACACCACATACTTGCATTAAGTGTCAAAAATAGTACCCCTTTGATGTTAATTTGTTTGCATACAAATTCTTTGTTGATAGACAAAGAAATAGTATTGACTAGATGCAAGAGAGATCATTATTTGGGCCTATTATTTTGTGTGCAATCTACCAAATAAACTAAATAAAAAACTTTTTTGAATTTATAGTGTTTTTCTTCTTTAAAAAAAATCAGTATATGTTGCTATTTAGAATGTAATATAATGACAGCGGACTTTTTTATGATATACTTTAATTGTCATTTTTGAGACATATCATTTTCCACGTTCACCACTGATTTAGGAGCTAACAACACATGCATCTATGGATACATGAAATGTATAACATTCAATGGACTACTCTGCTCCATTATTTAAAAAAAGAAATAATGTACATATACTTCAAATTCATTCCATGGCATACAGTGTTAAGTACATTTTGATAAAACCAGTTTTGCTCAATGCAGGGTGGGGGGTGGGGGGACAAACTGACAGATTCAGATGTAAGATGCAAAATTACTTATGAGTGTCTTCCTTGACTAGAAAACCTCAGAAGTGAGTAGCATAAGTGTGTAAACAAAAAATAATCAGAGCAGTTTATCAGAAGAATTTGCAACAATATTTGATACATTAGATCCACCTGGATAACAAAATAAAATTGTGGGATGCCCAACATTGTATATAGAGATACCGATACTTATTTAGTCAAAGTACTTATGAGTAGGACATATCTTGATGCAAGTTGTCAAAATCATGGTACTCAGAACTTACATCAGTACTGTTCTGACATATCTTTGTATTTATCAGTATATTGAAAATAGTTATTATCAGTTGGGTTAGGTCTTTTTCAAGTTGTTGAGGATGTTGATTATAGGAAAATATATTTCTAATGTTGTTTGTTTAATCATTAAATTAAAAAAATCATAATAATAAGGGAGAATAAAACATAATGAAACAGCTAGTAGTTTTACAGATATGTAATATCTTAACTTGCATATATACTTCTTTGGAAAAGCTAACAACTGAAATGCTTATCCTCTTAGTGCTCTGTATCTTTTTGTTACTCACCCAGTGTTCACAGGTCTGGCATATCACCAATTTTATTGGGGTTTTAAAGCAGCTCAGCTATATAAAAAAGGAGATGTCGACTTTTACTCAGTTACAAAATTATTAGTATTTGCCCATTACATTTGCTTCATCCCATTTACGAAGTTCTGTTTTTTATGATAAGATTTGAATAAAAAAAAAGAAAAAGATTTTCATCATTAGCAATGATTAAAAAAACAGCAAAGTTAAAAAATTGCTTTCACATTTTTGTGAAAAGATAAACAAGCCCCGATAAACCTGCTGTCAGAGAGTTGACAGTAATATGATTCTTATATAAATCCCATAGAAGGAATATATTCTGAAAATTCTCATTCATCTTACCAAACCGTCTGAATGGAAAAGCTGTCTGCTATAATGATCAATTATGATAAGTAAACACAAATACAATGGCTTTTAATAATAAAGTCACTGTACCCCATCAGCTAAATTCTACTGATGTACTTCACCTATAAGTTACATTAATTTATACAAAACAATAATTAAAAAAAAAAAACTTAAACACCTATATCACTGATAAGTTACTGAAGTGCAAGCTTAGTTTAATTATTTTGTTAACAGTAGGGTTTTTTTTTAATGATAAAGGTACTTGCACCAAATGCCTCCTGTAAATTTAGTTTATATCGGCTTTTGACAATTCTGTTAATTTAAATTGCATTGTTTAGACCAGCTGAGGGAGAGAGAGTCAACTGACAGAAAAGTATTGAGACCAGCACATATACTGTACAACTCAATATCAGTACTATTGCAGCTACAAAACAAAACAAAACAAAAAAAAATCAAACTTACATTTGTTTTATATCCATTACATATAAATTCAAATATTTCAAACCTTTTTTTAAAATTTTAATTTAAATGATAAATATGACCCACAAAAATACCTGTAATCTAAAAATAATATACTTTAGTAAAAATGATGAGCATTTCTAAAAACTGATGAAAAAACAAAACACAACTAATTTATACCTGACTCCAGAGTTCTCAGTTCAAATTCAGTAACTCTGTAATGTGTCTTCAATTTTTATTATTAGTTTGGAGTTAGTCTCAAAATTAAGCTTACCAAAATACACACATTTACTCTCCAACAAAACCAAAGTCCTTTTGTATTAATGAAACAAATAAATAATTGCAGACCTGTGTCATTGCTTGGGAGTGCTGTGATCTGAATCTTTGTGATACTTTCAATTGCAAAGAAAGCAGAAATATATGATAAAATAAAATAAAACTGTTTTACTTATAAGCTCCTTACCTGCCTCAACTATGTTTCACAAGATACCAAAACAAACAAACAAATAAACAAACAAAAAATAATACTTAGATTTTACTCTTAAGGGTCTCTTTCTCCATTTTCCTTTAAAAAAGCCTTACAAAAAACAGCCCCCCCCCAACCAACCAACCAAACACACAAAAAGCAAAACAAAAAACTAGTTTATAACAAATTTTGGCATTACACTAACTTACAACATCAGCACACCTTAACAAATCAAACACAGCTACAACACTGTAACACGTGCTGACATTGCTAGTGACCTATTATGCTAACGTTTATTAGTCTCCAGAAACAACATTTGTTCAAAGAGTTCAAATCACAATGACATATTTACTGCCTTTGAGCCTTAAAATGTTCTTTATCCACTGGAAAGCATTGCATCGAACACGGTGATCCCTATTATTCCTCAGGTAACTTTGATGATGTTTACTGGGTGTATCTGTCTTCTGCTAGGTATCACCCTCTACTGCTGCACACATCCTGCCCCACCACAGTCTTTTCATTGGTCTGACAGTTACTACCAACGCATGAGCACAAGTTTTTCTGGGGAACTTAGTAAACTGTGAGTTGCTTTTAGTTGTGTAGCAATAAAAAAATGGAATTAGATACAGTTTTATTAATAATGAATAATGAAAATGAATTAATAATGAAGATTTCTTCTTTGTCTTCATTTTTAACACTTTAAAATAGCTCCATACTGTACTGAAACACCGCAAATGAACTTGTGGTGTAAAACCTAGTATCCATTTCACTACTGATTTACTACACCCCATACTTCTGGGTTGGTAGCCTCTATAACAGGGGTGTCAAACTCCAGTCCTCGAGGGCCAACATCCTGCTTGTTTTTGAGATATCCCTGCCCTACCTGCTGCTGATTACCTGGATCAGGTGTACTTTGCCAATAAGAAGCTTCAAGGGCAGGTTAGTTGGAAAACAAGCAGGACAGCAGCCCTCGAGGCCTGGAGTTTGACACCTATGCTCTATAATAACCACCCACCCAGAAACATGTTTTACTCAACAAGAGTTATTTACTTGTAACCTTGTGGTTTATATCTTATGTGGACCAGTCTTAAATTTCTAGTGATAATACTTACCTTTATTTAACTATACAAAAATTATAGAATTAGTTACTGGGTTAACTATTATTTCATGCATTTATTTGTTGTCCACATATTGTAAGATTTCTATTAACTGTGGTAATGTGAATAGACACTAGAAAAATTGTTATGATCCTCTTGAAATAGCTCATGTTTGCAGCTAAATATTAAATCATTAACCTCTATGATATTGACCATATGGCCATATAAAACTAAAATGTGATTACACCCCCCAGTGGTTGAGTTAAAATACAACATCACTGTTACTGATTATTCTTCAAAACACTTTTGACTTGTGTTTTTGTGCTTAATGAAATCACGAGGACTTGCATTATTGCAAGATGTTTTAAACCTTTTTTATATTTGACTATTTTATTTACTGAGATTAGAAATACAATATTTACAAAAATATACTATAAATACTTAAAAATTACTGGTAATTCACAAAAATACTATGTTTAATGGTTTTATATAATAATTGTAATATGTTACAGTTAGAAATCTATGACACATTAGATTTCATCAACACTAATGTAACAGAAGCCTCTTATTGAATAGGGCTATGTGAAAGCTTTTAAACACAGGATGGGTCCTGGTTGCTTGAATGCAGTTGTTATTGTCGTACAGAGGAAGGAAATTATCAGGAGTTTCCTTCAAAAGAGGAAAGTGCCCCTTTCCTTTCTGGAGAAGCAAACAATGTGAAAGAGTTTGAGCACTCCCGAGGATCATCTCTGTTGGCCATTCATTTTAAAAGATCATTCCACCATTTGAATACTGAGGAATATACTTCAAATCAGTTTCTCAGGTAAGAAGAAAGATCACTAAATATGATGATTTTGGGGGTTTTTGCAGATATTTGCTGTAAATTAACTCACATTGCCCCTTTTGCCAGATGATGTCAAACAATCTGAACTGAAAGCATAAACTAGTTTAAATGCAAGACGATCCAATCATAAACAAGATGTATATTGAAAATATATGTTTTATGAAGCTAAATGTATTTTTGATGAACATATGGAAAGTAAAAATATGTGAAATGAATGCTGAAGAAATGAAATTATTCACAGACTGCCTCTTGAAAGACCTTTGTCTTTACTTTGCCAGACAGAACTAAACACTGTGTCCAAACTTATCCAGTAATTTCTTAAATAGTATGCCATAGTCCATATGTTTGTTATACAGCAGTCTTGTCTACTATTTCAGCCATAAAATCACAAACTAAACACAATTTTCTGGCTTTCATAGTAAGGTGACAACTGAATTTCCTTTTTACACAGACTGGGTTAAGAATGTAATAGCAAACTATTAGGTAGTCTTTTGTTTTAAAGGTTGAAATCTCTATTGTGTGGAAATTTGAAGTGGCTTTTGGTGTGTGTATATATAAGTGTACTTTCATGAATGTCATTTGAGCGCTTGTAATGATGAAAGGACATGTTAGTGTGTGTTTTTTATGTTTTCACTGCATTTTCTGTGATTGGGTCTTGGTAGTCTCTGCCCAATAAATCATATCACACATGTTGACATATGAAGTCATTCTTACATTTTCAAAGAAATAATTAGCAAGCATTCGTGATACATAATTAGATAGCAAAAAACAAAAACAAGCAAACAAAAAAAAAGGATCAAGGGATTTCAAGGAAGGCATTACATGAATTTTGTAGCTTGCATTTTTACACAATTTAATGTAATATATATCATTTATGAGACTACAGTTGACATTTTAAGACATTTGACTGTCTAATCTTAATGTGACTGCTACTCCAACCTCTTAAATTCAGTGACTATCTGACTAGGCATGCAGCTATGGTATGTGTACTGGGGAGGCAGATGTTGGATGATAATATGGTTGACCATGCCAATCTGACATCTCATGTGTTGTGCAGTGTACAGCTAGACTGTGCCCTTGACTGTGCAAATGAAAGAGATTACCCTGTGTGATGTTACTGTGCATTAGGTCATTATTATAGCATACTTTGACTTTCTAATGTATTTTTTCATTAAGAATCCATTCTGTTGTTATGATGCATTATTGGCAGCATTTTGAAAAACTGTTGGATTGGATGTTTTATGAGACTTTTTTTTCACACAACTGTTTTAATATTCCTTTAACACACCTAGCCAGGATACAATCCCCCACATCTATATCTTAACTTAAAAAAATCATCTCATCCAGCTTCTAGACTAAAATTAATTAATATGGAGAGAATATATTTCCAATGGAAAAAGGACATTTTTAAGTTTCACTGAGTCCTGTCTAAAGTTGCATAGTGTTTTGAAAGCTACATCTGTAAGGATATATGACAGGAGGGAGATGAAGAAGAGTGCAGCAGGTAGTTCTAGCTTGCATGCTAGATCTCTTTCATGTTAAATTGCAAAGGAGAGCAGTAATTTCCAGCACTGTTTGGCTACTGAAACACACTATTGCACAATGAAGTTTTTGTTTCCACAGTACTTTTTTCTTGATAATGGTACACATCAAAAGTTGTTTGTTTTTTGTTTTTTTAATAAAAATGACAGTCTTGTAAAGTACATTAAATGGCAGTGAAAACCTGGAAATTTGAATATACGGATGCAAATCCGACAACATATCTAAGGAACTTTTCATTTAATCCACAAAACCTTAATTTTAATAGATGAAAAAATGTTTGGAGAAAGCATTTTGCAAGTTAACTGTATTGTATGGCTGTATGTTTGAGCAGAAAAGTATGCCAAAGCAATTAAGAAAAACTAATACAATATTGTACATGGCAGACCTATGTCTTGTTTCTGCAATACATGCATTTTCCCTGTAAAGGTCTATACATTTAGCTGTGTGCACTGATGGTAATTGACAGTGGAATTTTATGGTAGATTTAAAGACTCAAAGAGCATGTTTTGAAGTAGACAAAGGAAACAGGCTAGAATTCTTAATATTTTGAGAATGTCATTAGCAATGCACAACCTCCCAGTGGAATATATTTAAGCATATTTTATAGGTAAAAAGAAATTTAATATATGTGCAACTACCCTAGCAAATAATATTTTAGCTTGTGCTGATCAAGGAGGATAAAGGCATTTTGGGAGTAAGTGTTTCCTCTCACTATCGACAAAAGTGAAAATTGGGCATAAGTACACAAAGACATTGCTGCATTATCATTTTCATCTATTTCACAGTAGTAAAAGTTAAACTTGTTGTAACTTTGTTATACAGCAATAAAATCTGTGAAAATAGTAGTGGGAAGCGAAGGTGCAAAACATTAAATTTGACTGAGCTATTCCATTGCAGAAAAACATAAATCCTCCTGATCCTATCCAGGTATAAAAAAGGTGGGATAAAGTATTCTCCACTAATTTTCCTAGTTTACAATGGGTAACAAATTAAATAAACAAATCTATAAGTGGTCTCCAAACATATACACTGTTCTTCTGCCACTTTTACTTTGAAATATGTTCAAGTATATGTTAGGAAGAAACAGTAAAATATAATGCCTGACTGTGGAAGAAGGCTTGTAATGACCTTGAAGGCTCATCAGTATGTAGTCTTT
Organism: Tylochromis polylepis; assembly: GCA_015107715.1. Lineage (NCBI taxonomy): Eukaryota > Metazoa > Chordata > Actinopteri > Cichliformes > Cichlidae > Tylochromis > Tylochromis polylepis. The sequence goes on along the minus strand of VVHJ01013383.1, from coordinate 63,947 downwards.
TCACTTGTAATTACAGGGGGCTTTCAAGACAGTGAAGGAGAATATATTTTTTCTGCATGGGTACCTACATTCTCCCATGAGATTCTGTTTGATGTGAGAATGGCAGACTGCATAAATGTGTGTATTAGTGTGAAATTAATTTCTCTGCCATTTAACAGCATGAGGTGATATGTGGTGCTTATTTGTGAGATATTAATGTATCCCATATTTTCTGTTTATGGACAAGCATGAATGTGCATTCCCATAGATTAATGTAATAAGAGCTCCTGCAAATGATCGTAGTATGTAGAACTAGTATATAGTAGTTAGCTAGCTTCCTGTGTTCCTCACTCAACAAGCAGTGATTTACTTTGTTACGGTGTGACCTCATCATCTAGGCTCTATGATACCCCACCTCCACCTCACAGCAAGAGCAGCCAGCTCACATACACATACGGAGAACATACTCGTGGTCACACTGAGACACAGAACAGAATCGAAGGGGTCTACGCAGAGCTGGAGAGAAAGAGAGGGAGAGAAAAAGGGAGAGAGAAAGCGAAACAGACGAGGCGAAGGGGAGGGAGTGTGGATCATGCATGTGCATTAACTCAGCACAGCAGCAGCAGCAGCAGCAACAAACAGAAACAGCAGCAGCACAGGAAGAAAAAAAGAGAAAGAAAGACAGAGAGGGGGAACTGGAGGGAGGGTTGTAGTCTCAGGCACAAGAACAATAGCTGCAGAGGACTGCTTTCCATCTCCACTAAAAGAGCAACGGAGGAGTAATAGAAGGAGGAGGGGGTGGTCATGATAGTAATGAGAGAATAACGGAAGAGAAGAGGCACACTGTAGTCAGTGAGGACTGAAACCAAGGCTCTTCTCATCTCTGCTCTCCATGTTTTTGGGGACTCAACGTTCCCTTGCCTTATTCTCCAAACCCAGAGGAGGATGTCTGTGTCAGGGAAGAAGGAATTTGACGTGAAACAGATCCTCAGGCTTCGCTGGCGCTGGTTCAGCCATTCATCCCAAGGTTCGGCTGGTGGAGGAGGCAGCGGGGTTGGTGGTGGAGGAGGTTACATTCAGCAGGATGGCCTGGACTACAGAGGAACGCCTGTCCAGGGACGACTGAAAAGTCACTCACGGGAAAGAGGTGTTGGAGGTCTCCGGAAAACTAACAGCCCAGTCCACAGCATCTTGGCACCAACGCCAGGCCCCACACCTGTCTATGTCAGAGCAGGTCATCAATCATGGCATCATCAGCAGAGCACCATCCAAGGTTCCCAGGCCAGCGAAGATTCTTCAAAGAACAGTTCTTCTCCCAGCACCACAAGGAAAGATGACACAAACACTGGCCAAGAAGATGTAAAGAGTTCCACAGAAGACCCTGCAGAGCTGGAGGCCAGAGAAAGGTATGACTGTTATTAGGTGTTAGAAATTAGGAGACAGGGTAAAGTGCTGTAACGGTCACTTTTGATCATATGCTCAGTTAGCAGAGACTGGTTATGGGATGCTCTTTTATAAATACATTGTTCCTTCAGGTTTCACGGTGAAAATATAGCTACTGAATAAAAGAAAAGTTACATTAGGCAGTATCCACGTGATAAAATTTTTAAAAAGGGTTTGTTGTTATCAGTAAAAAAAGAGCACAACCCAACTTTAAATAATAAAGCTATAACAGTCATACTTGAAAATGGCTAATCTTTGTGAAACTGCATTTTAATTAAAATATTAGCTGTGCCATCATGCATGTAGATCCTGTAATTATGCAAAGATTAAATGAACTGCACAGCCATCATTTTCCAGTTTACTCAGGTTGTTCAGCTTCTACCATGGCTCACCTGGGGACAGCTCACTCTCATTGTCCACAGCATGTTAGGCAGGATGAACCAATAAAACATCCTTTTAATTATTCATTGAACCGAAAGCTGAGGCTTTTTCTGCTGCTCTGACTGTGTTGTGGTCCAGGTTACTTGCACAGTATTCCTTTGCAAGAAACCTTAGAGTATTTTTGTTTTAACAAGGCACACTATGGCATTCTTCTATAGAAATATAAAAGGATAGCTGGAAGGAGTGATTACATCACATAACATGTACCGGACCTATAAAAAGAAGAAGCAGTGCAATTGCATGAATTATCTAGACTGCCAAGCACAACTACATCCACTTTATGAGCTAAAAGCTATTCAAGCTAGTGGTTGGTATATGATTTTTGATTTATTTTCTAGCAGAATGTTATTACAAATCCTATACTGAAGTGAGTTTTACAGCTATAAATCCTCCCCTCTGCCTTTTCACGTTGTGTTTTTCCCCTGTCTTCCATGTGATCCTACAGCTTCTTCCAGGAAGTAAATAGGTTAGAGTTCTATATGTGTGTTGCTGTGTGTGTATTTGTGTGTGTGTGTGCATGCACACACTGTCTGGCAGAGGACTAAAAGCACGTCATATTAAAGATGAAAAGACCAAGTTTCCTTTTATCTCGGCTGTGACATTCTAAGGTGAATTGGTCCTTAAGCATTGCTGATTCCTGTACACTTTTGTTCTGTACACCTGGTGAGGAAGTGAACAATGAAAGTAAACCTTCCCCTATGTTTTTGTACAGAGCTCAGTGAGAAAAAAAAAGCATGTAATTCCCAATACATAGTCTCTACCTACAGCCAAAAAAATGTCAATATGAATTGAATGGATATCACAGTCAGTGGATGGTTTGGTTCTCGGGGAAGAACATGAATAATTCTCAGTTAAGGTACAGTTTTGGAATCAATTCAACATCCTGCACTGTGTGTTGGCATAATTGGCAGATGTTCATATTTTTGAGTCCCTATGTGTGAAAAGTGCATGCATAAAAGATGTGACTCACAGTAAAAATGTGTAACTCTCAGGCTCTCGGGGACCTTGAGTTCATGCTGGTCATGTAAAATACAGCACAGTCGTCACATTCACACAATTCTGAAATATTAAAATGGTTCTGTTCTGCCAGAGCATATACTCTGCTCTTATGTGTTTGATTGTAGCTTTATTCATTTAACACATTATTTTACATTTTGTTTTGCCAGCCTAACCTGTTAAAAATGTAAACAGAACATGACTCTTGAATACTGACAGACATTTCATCATTTCCCCATGTTAAAATTCACCCTGTGAGCAAATGCTTTATATGATGAAGGGTCCTATATTTTTTGATCATTCAGTACAATAAATAGTTGGAAAGTAAAATTTAGTCGTGAGCAGTTATTGCAGAAATAAATAGTTGCATTGCATAATGCCACTTTTCAGTCACGGCTGTGCTTAATGGAAATACACCAACTCAATAACTGTGAAGGAGTACTTGCTGGAAATGACTTTGGGATGGATGTATGGTGTAGCCTGGTGAATTAGTCCAGTGGCTGTGTCACACATCATGGCTCACATGTTCATCTGTAGCTAAGCAGATGTGTGGATGTCACTGAGATATGCACATTCATTTACTCTACCAGCTGGGTGGCCTTATTATGTCTCACATCATAAATCCTTGACACATAATTTGTGACAATCCCTCAGGCTGAATCTCACAAATGAGTTCTGCTGGCAGTGAAAAACACAAAAGTTTTAGCCCTTTTTCTATAGCTAGGAAATACCTGTCAGTCATTTTGAGATATATGCCACTCAGTGACTAGTTTTCATTCATATAATGTCTTCGTCCCACCATTTTCTTTAATGTTTTTCATTTTCATAGTAGTATTCATAATTCAGATTACTGTCAAGCTGAATTATCTGGCAAATTCAATGAAAACAGTGCACCTCTTGTGGCTGTATATTTACTAGATTATATGTAATGTGGTTAAAGTAAAGAGTATAGAAAGACAAAAACTGACACGTGCAATGAGTATTTAGATAATAACAAAAAAAGTCAGTGACACATTTATGCTGGTCTGCAGTGTTAGAATGATTCCTATTCTGTTAGCATTCTCTCAAAATTACAAAACATTTATTCAAGTCCAAGTGACTTCTACATACTGTATGTGGAAGCTACTGAATCAAATGTAGTGAAGTAAATAGGATAGAATACCTTGCTGTTTCCCACACTTGCTCTTAATGCCCCAAATACTGCATCTATATACTGTATATTTGCTCTGTCTTCGTGACTCTCATCCAAATAGCTTCTTTCTACAGTTGACAGAAAATATATGGCAGAAGTTAACCTGAATGTAATGAAAACCCTGACCTTTCCCACATAAACACTAACAGTGGCTTGAGTCAGCGTACTGTTACTATGAATGATATCTCAATTCCCTCTCCACCACCTTGAAAAAGAAATACCACCACCTCTCCCCCAGTCAGCAGCAGTAATTCAGATATTTGTTGAATTCTTCATAATGCTACAAGGCTTATTAGGCTATGTGTGACACATCCAGTTGATGCATCCTTAAGGTTTTTGTAAACTGCAAAACACAAACTTTCTGTTGTAATCTTTAAATTACACCTTCAGGGTTTAGGGGATTGTGTTATTGCCTATAATAAATTGTGAATGTTGTTTGCCCAATCAGTGTTCTGTATGCCAAGGGCAATCTTAGATGGAAGCTAAAGATGAAGCCAGAATTATCGTAAAAATTTCTTTGTGCTTATACAAGGCTTTGAGCAATACTGAGAAGACACACATTATGTGCCGCCCACATTCTGTAATTTCTGTTCAAATGAAACATGAATTTTTATGAATTTTCTGTGGGTACCATAGAAGGGGCCATGACTTGGTTCAACTGTTTCACTCATAGTACTTTGCACTGAAATAGATTAAGGAGGTACAGACAACTGTGATGAATTTTATAATTATGACAGACTAAAATGTAAATAAATCACAATATGCACAATTACATAGCACTGGTAAGATTTGGGAAAAATGCCACATTTAGGGGCTCCCAGCTAAAGTATAGAGACTTCAAATTTACAACTATAAACATTATATAACAAGTACCGAGAGCTTTAAATATCCAGTATATACAACACATGAAACCCAGGTTCCATTGCTGTAAGATCACTGACTAATTTGTTTACCCACAAACATCAGATTTATATAAACTATGCACAATCCACAGATTTCTGCTAAGATCTGCACATTTTGCACTTATAGGACGCCCCCAGCTCCTAATACACACATGTGTATGTGTTTCTACAGTTGTGAGGACACTAATCATAATATATTATCTAGTCTTTTACCCTACCCTTAATCATGTTCTGTATTTGGAGCACGTGTCATTATTTGCTTTGTTTTTTTTGTTTTGCTTTCATGACCTCTCAGGATCACTGAAGATATTTAAGAAGACAAAATATTATTGCTGTGCCCCCCCCCCCCCCCCCCCCCCCTCCCCACCCCCTG
>VVHJ01013383.1:46907-58601 GCA_015107715.1 Tylochromis polylepis | reverse complement strand
TGGCCCCCCCCCCCCCCCATCCCCCCATCCGCCAACTGCATTCACCCTAATATAAATGGCCCATTCGACCACAGTCAGAGCAGATTTCACAAGCTATGGTATTAACAGGTATGCCCACTATAACAATGGCACAGGAAGGAAACAAAAACAAAAACAAAAAGCAGTAATCTTCAGTGACACAGGGAAAAAAAAGCAGAGAGAAAACGATATTTGTGCAGAGCTATCATTTCAGCCTCAATGCCTGGATCAAGTTATTACAGCCAGTGTATAAAATTTTTCAACATAAAGCCCAGTGGCAGTATACTGACTGTCAGAGGACAGAAGGAAAATGATCTCATTGAATATATAGAGCTGGCACAAGCCATATAAAGCTTTGTAGGAGTTGTTGGATTTTCCACACAACTCAAGCTACTCAGTAGACTTGGTTGCTCTAATCCATTTTCAAAGATTAATTTCACATTTGGCACTCTTATAGAGAGATAGAGGTGACATTAACTGGAATAAGAATGAGATTTTCAACAACATATCTGACACATAACCTTTATAGCTAAAAAGTTTTAAAAGCCGATGACAAAATTACATAAACAGCCTAACAATCCTTCAGGTAAATGCAGTATTTTAAATTACCGGCTCTTTATTATTATTTACTAGTGTATTGTGTGTATGAATTTATCTGTATCTTGTGGTCAAAAGTTGCACAATTGGGCTACAAGTCCTGACAAATTCAATCAATATTGCATTGCCTCTGCCTCACCTGCATAGCAGAATTTTTAAATATGCAGTGTCTCAGAACCAATTAGTCACATTGTGGTGTGATAGCTCTGAGAGGGTGTGAGGAGCATATGACAAGACTTGGGGTGATATGTGCTCACTGAAGGAAAACTGATGTAGTATAAGGTGTGATGATAAATGAAGCAGAATCTCCAATTCTGTTCTAGTTTTTCTTATTGCGTTTTGTCATATTATTTAATTTCTTAAATAAGAAAAGAAATCTACAGGCTCTCTGACAATACGGCTTTATGTGGATTGCTTAGTAATGTGCCATGTGCAATGTACAGCATTGTCTCTACAGCGGCTTCTTTGGAGATGGGTGTTCTAGGGTTTTAGTGCCTCTATAAAATTGGGCTATACCTGTGATGATCCAGCCCACTATTGGAAGCAAAATATACACCTCAGAGCAAATTTACTGCTCCCTAGAATGTGATACCAAAGCAATTAGTGTCGGAGAGATTGGTAGGCATGAAAATCCTTACAGCATGCCTTGGAGCCAATACAAAGGCAATGCATCTCAGTTTTATGGCCCAACTGTTTATTCAGTCTTGTTTGGTGTTCCTCTCCAAGACTCCGGAGTCAGTGGGGAATATCATGACAGGGCAATAAATTACATTTGAATTTAGCATAAAGTCTCCCAATAAAGCTTAGACCATAGGATATGGTTGCGACTAGTGTGCTGTATAAACAATGCCTGGATGGAAAATGTTTTTGTTTTTGATAGTGAAAGAGGAGAAAGTTACACGCTCGGCTGAAAATTTTTATAATAGTGTATTAATCAAGATGTCAATAAAACGCTCTGCAGTATCAATCCCACTGCATGCCAATATATTGCTCTGCCAAGCATTACAGGGTTTTTGGTTCATTTGTATTGACAAATCTGTAACTTCACTGGTTTATGCAGCTCTCATATCAGCATATGAGTAGTAATGAGTGGGGGACATAAAGTGTTGCTTAAAATAGCAGTGACATTTTTTTTTCTTGAGCACTATCAGTCTTTACACAGCAGAAGCACCATGAGATGACTGTAAATTCCCCCAGAGAGACGGCTTGGGTGTTTATGTAGCATAACAAACAACTCTAAATGTCATTGAGTAGACTTTTTCTGTGAAGGACACCAAAGTGACTGGGCTGCAATATTTGCCATGAGTGTGAGGGATTACTCGGATGCCTATAAAACAGCATGTAATCTAGCAGCCTATGGGGACGGGGACTCAGCCTTGCCACAATGCTGTGAGGAACAGGCTGGTTCACTTGTTAAGTCGCCGTTTTTTTGGAAAACACACATGCACACCCAGATATGCAGAGGCACACAGGAACAGACAAAAAGGCATGCGCACATTCTCGCTGCAAAGCTGTTGCATTGATTGTGCTGCTGGCTTGTCCCGTTGGACTGCAGTGCTTAGTTATCCACTTATGTATGGAGTTTAGTCCATAAGAGTTTTAATTTCAGCTTAGAGTAGCAAGGAAGATGCAGACACACCACAGGGAAAAAAGGATTCAGGAGTGCAATGTGTCCAAATAAGCGCTTTTGTGTCCTTGGTAATTTGCTGCTTATCTCGCTGTGTACAGCGATTTAATTTTGTTTTTAGTTCATATTTGGACAGGAAGAGTGAACAGCGAGTGAGAATAATACATTTTCTTAAATAATATGTTGTAGCGCTACTTTCTCATGTTTGTGTCTTCTAGAAATGGAGTTGCTGCTCCTACATTGCTATTAGATTTCATAGATGACAAGATCATGCAAAAAACACAAAAACAGACAAACAAATAATAAAAAAATGCCCCCAAATTCCAGATGAATGGCTGAATTAAACAGATCACAAGCAGATTAACTGAGTGAACACAGTGGATCTGCTGGTACGTCTATTCAGCAGCATACTGTGTTGGCTCGTCGCAGACAAACAAAATATAATCTTTTTTTTTTCATTTAAAAGTAGTGGATTATTATTTTTGTTTTGTTGCATAGGCATGAGCTTTTGAAATTCATAAAAAGTCTCTTCTAATTTTCTGATGATGGGAAAGGTATACAAACTCGGTGTTCACTGGTTTGCATCCTAATATCTATTCCACTGTGATCTAATTACACCATTGCCCAGCCTTATTTCTGCATTACAGTTTATTCATGGACAAACCCTGTGATCCATTGCACGGTGCTGTCAATATCTGAGCATCCGACCCTTAGTTGAATGGCTGAATTAAAGAGATCACATGACATCTCTTGAATGCTAAGAACCATTGTGTTCACTCAGTGGATCTGCCTGTACGGCTATTCACCAGCATATTGTGTTAGTTCATCATAAACAAACAAACAAAAAGACAAACAAAAAAATATTGCTTTTTTTTTCTTTTAAACATGTCTAGATTTTATACCTATAGGGAGGGGCAAACTTTTTCTAATGCTGTGCCAACATGTTATTTATATCGCACAGACTGTAAAGATGCTGCAGTTATACAGGCAGGGTTAATTGTTTTTATATTTTTAAATTACACCCCATGTCTTTTTTCTTCCTCTCTCTTTGCTCGTCTTCTACAGGTTGGTTCTGAGCACCTTCTCCAGAATGAATACCAATTCCTCAGATGAGTTTTTCCAAGCCACAAATCATGCGGAACAGACATTCCGTAAAATGGAGACCTACCTCCAGCACAAGCAACTGTGTGATGTCCTCTTGATAGCAGGGGACCACAAGATACCGGCTCACAGGTTGGTGTTTGTGCCTCTGTCTGCTTTGATTTCATTAATTACTTACTGCTTTAGATCAGAGTTAAAAAGAAGCTCATCTGGATGCACTTCGTTAAGATAGCAATGCAGGCAGTCAGACTTTGGTCTGGGCCACAGTTTGCAATAAATTTGGTCAGTTTGATCTATATGGGGAATAATTGGATGAGCTTTGAAATTCAAAGAAAGTCTCTTCTGATTTTCTGGTGACAAGAAAGGTATGCAAACTCAATGTTCACTGGGTTGCATTCTAATATCTACTCCACTGTGATCTAATTACACCATTACCCAGCCTTATTCCTACATTAAAATTTATACGTGGACAAATATAGTGATCCATTGCATGGCATCTCTTGACTGCTGAGAACCACTGTGTGGATCTGCTTGTATGTCTATCCACACAGTATATTATGTTAGACACATGAAGGATCTGGTACGCTCCACAGTACCAGAAAAGAAGTATCCCAGTAACTTTGCTGCCTGACTTTTTATAGCTGCATTTTTAAATTCTACTTTCAGATACAATAATGTAAAGCGAAGTTTAAACCATAAAAATCCATATGATTTAACTGATTTTAGAAACCATAAGCATGTATAAATATGAGTGCATGCTGACTGATTTATTCATTCATGTTTCCTTCATGAATCCACAAGCTTGTTGCTCGAGCTTGCTAGACAAATTAGTTAACATAATTACAAGTCTGACCATTGTAGCTATTAGCATAACATACTGTATGTGGGATAAAATAATTTATCACAGGCTGACAAAGTGGAATCATACAGCAGTGAAAAGGGGCTATAAATCACTGTAAAATGGAATAATTACACTGACAGTACATTATGAATATGGTGTACTGAGTCATGTGAGACATACTGTTTGTTATGAAGCAGAGCTTCATTTGAGGGCACTCTTAAAACCACAAGAACATAGATCTCCCACCAACATGTAACCCAATGTAAATTCATTGATCTTTTTTCTTTATGGCAGATTGGTCTTAAGTGCTGTGTCGGACTACTTTGCTGCTATGTTCACCAGTGACGTGAGAGAGGCGAAGCAAGAGGAGATAAAAATGGAGGGAGTGGATCCAGAAGCCCTCAGATCCCTGGTTCATTTTGCCTACACTGGTGAGTGCTTATAAAGACATTCACTAGCCCTTGTAAGTAGTTATGAGACTTCTGAAATGCAGCATGATTAAAATGGATCAATAAGACAATTCATCATAGAGCTGGCAGACTGGGCAGGACTTCAACGTAAAATTGCTTCTTTTTTTTAACTGGGGAAATGGCCTTTTGGGAAATATGCTTTAATCAAAATATCCACTTTTTACAGTGTAAAAAGTGCATGGTAAAAATCATAATAATGGCTATCCATGTAAAAGATTTTAAGTGATTTCATTATTAACGCTATAATTTAGCTTCCATTGCAGTCTTAGTCATGTATTTTTTTTCATGTATTTTCCATGTTGTGACATTGCAGGTGTCCTTGAGCTGAAAGAGGAGACCATTGAGAGTTTACTGGCAGCAGCTTGTCTCCTCCAGCTTTCACAAGTCATCCAGGTTTGCTGTAACTTTCTGATGAAACAGCTTCATCCCTCCAATTGCCTGGGAATCCGTTCCTTTGCAGATGCCCAGGGCTGTGTGGACCTGCTTAATGTGGCTCATAACTACACCATGGTAGGACTGTGAACACAGCCAGACCACATTTTCATGGTGGGCTACATTATTCAGATCATAATAAATAATGAGATTGCAGTCATCATTGCACGCACACACAGACGGGATTCTTTAATCATAAAAGACACAACTTTAATAAGAATTTTAAAAAAATTTAGTTTAATTACTGTGCACTCACAGGAAGTAATAACAGTTCTTGTCACCACTTGTTTGGATTTATTTGCTGTAAGAAATGCAATTACTATACATTTCTGTGAGAAATATTCCTATGCGATTAAGGTTCATCCACATGTTTGTCAGATTTCTTGCTGGTCATGCAGAACTGACAGCACAAGACAGGCGTTATCTCCAAAAGGACATCTGCTCACTCTGTTTACACAGTCCCCATCCAAGACCAGGAGGTTAATCTAATCATAAAACTGCACAAGAGGGCCAGCTTCCTGTTCAGTCACTTCAGTAATGAGCAGGGAGAGCTGTGGGCTTCCTGGAAGACTATCCTCTATCCTCTGAGTTGAAGATTTTTGTTTTGATAAGCTTGTTTTTTTCCCATTACAGCATGGCAGCTTCTGACACCCTTTTCCTTCATGAAAGAATGCTTTAATGTTCAGTATATACACGTGTAATATTGTATAGTTTCATATTGGAATATTTTTCCAGCTGTAAAATACTTTGATTTCCACACAGCATTTCAATTAATACTTGAACATTTCGATATTGTAAATTTATCCTGATCTTGGGAAATAATAAAGAGCAGTCTGTTTTGCCAACCAGTGAAAATTACACGGTAATCAAAAGTTTTTTGGAAGGTAATTTTCCCAGCCTCCCTCTAATTAAGCATTAGTTTTTCAATTACTCTTTAAACCAAATCAGTTAATATCCTGTGCTGCTGGTCTTGTTTTCTGAGGAGTTTACTCGACAGTGAGCCTGCAAGTATCTACAAACACATCCTTTTAAATGGTTATGAAACAAACTTGGTTAAGCTTTCAATTTTGTTGTAAGCTCTTCAGCATTTGCAGTTACAAATTTATTGGTTTAACACAATGTCAAAGAGATTGAGTTTCTCCCTCCGCTTTAGCACCAGAGATCAATAGATGTCCCTCATTTCATTAAGGCTCTCCTTGTTAAGCTCTTAAAACCTGCCCTCAAAAGATAGATCGGATGAACACTGTAATGTGTTGCATGTCGATGATCAATAGCATGCTTGTTTCTTGTAATTACTGAACATGCTTTCTGCAGTGAGCACTTGATTTGTTAAAGATAATAATAATGAATTCTTTACTGCTTTGTTTAAAGCATAAACAATGCAGAAAAATGGCCAAAGCTTGCTCTGTGTATCTTTCGTGTGTTTTAATGTTGGACATACCATAGATGCACATATGAGCGGGAATGTTTTATATATCATCTTTAATGGAACTGCCCAGAGACAAAGACCTTGAAGAGGTAGCCATGCAGTGCTGTAATATTGCCTGGGCTTCTGGCCAATATATGGAAGATTAATCTTTAGAAAGGCAATAGAAAACAGCTTCCATCAAACTTGGAACTGGACACGCCATTGGTGGGATTGTAATGGAGGTTTCCAGAGCCTGTTTTTCATTAAAGACTTATAAAGGCTTATTGGTATCATGTATGATCAGCAGAAAAAATGCCATATTAGCTTAAAAGGAGGCTTTCTGGAGGGAATGCTCTATACCAGATTGATTTGTAGTCTGTTGTTATGTGGATCATTTTATTTACTGAACTAAGATAAACAGATGATGGCTTCATCTGTTCTTTGAAAAAAAATAATTTGAGAAATGGAGAGTGATTCACTGCAGTTATCAGTTATTGGAGATAAAGACCTCCAGACTGGCACTCCCTCTCTCCTCACATTCATTTTTCTTCACCTCTCTGTCCTTGTGCCACTTGGACCTCATAGGTGTAGAAACATACACAGACACACACAAAATGCTGCACCAAGCGTACTCCTCAGCTAATAACTGATGATTATCTGTCTCCTCTGTGTCTCCGCTATGTTCCAGGAACACTTCCTCGAGGTCATTCAGAACCAGGAGTTCCTGCTGCTCCCCACAGCTGAAATTGTTAAGCTGCTCTCCAGCGATGACATCAATGTTCCTGATGAAGAGACGATCTTCCAAGCTTTGATGATGTGGGTGAGGTATGATGTCCAGAATCGACAACAGGACCTCGGGGTGCTTCTTGCTTACATCCGCCTACCCTTACTTCCTCCACAGGTGAGACTGCTGATCAGTACTGTAAGGGACTCATGCCTGTGTTAGAGCTTGTGAGTGACGATTCAGATGTTATAAGTTAGCTTGACTTCATTACAGAAGGTGTGATTTTTGATCTTTGATAGTGTGTCCAGGTTGTAACTGCTAATTTTATAACTTTGTTATAAAATAACAAAATAACAAAACACCAATAATGAAATAAATAGAAATAATATTGACAAACCAAGCTGAAAGTTTGTGTAATACAGCTATACCAGTCTAAAATTAAATTGTACATTTATAGACTATAAATATGCTGTTTATGTGTTGTAAAATGTATTTCAAACTGATTTTTTTTAGAATGCTGTATTTCTGCAAGTAAGCACTGACTTACAGCTTGGTCATCTTGATTTAAATAACCTAACAGGAAACAGATAAGCATTTTTGACAGATATGAAGTATGAACATATCTATGGCTTTAAAAAAATACTATTTTATTTTCACTGACAAATTACTTTCCAAAACTAATTATGCTCAAGTTATTTTATTTTTTATTATCGATATGCAAGAAAGTAACCCGCAGCATTACTGTTTGCAAAATGAAAAATATGTGGAAGATATGATACATAAGGTTTTTCATCCATGGCTTGGGAGATGCCATTTGCTGCGAGGCAAATAAACAACAGAAATGAATCATTGTTTCTTTTTTTTCTCAAAACTGGTAAACTTCTTTTTAAGTCTCGCAGGCATAGCGGTATCAATGAATAAATGCAAAAAATATGAAAGTGAAATGTCTGCGAAAACCCACATAAAAAGCAACTTCAGTACAGTTTCTGTGTTATGCAGAAATGTGAGACTGCTGCCATTTCTCAGAATAGAAAGAAAAGTTTAGCTCTCCTGCAGTACATTTATAAAAAAAAAGAAGTAAAATCATGAAAATACAATGTGTTTGTTATGTTTTTGCTGTTTTATCTAATTGTAATAATTGATATAGTGACTTCCTTTAAAGTATTAGTTTGATGATAGATAAAGAGTAGATAATTTTGTTTATGTTATGTTAGAAAGGTGCCGAGTTCTTGTTCACAACAAAATGAACATAGCACAATCTTAATTTCCAATGCTGTTTTGCAGTTACATATCCGGCATTTTCTCCAAAGGGATTTCAAATCTACACATTACATTACAAATATTACCATTCCTACAACAGAGATTTCTATAAATACCATAAACATTTGAAGTTTTCTCCACACATTATAATGCAGCTCATTTTATTTTCTTGAAATATAGCTCCTTGCAGATCTGGAAAACAACAAAATGTTCTCTGATGATCTGGAATGTCAAAAGCTGCTGATGGAAGCCATGAAGTACCACCTTCTACCTGAAAGACGCCCAATGTTTCAGAGTCCAAGAACAAAACCTCGGAAATCCACAGTTGGTGCACTTTATGCTGTAGGAGGAATGGATGCTACCAAAGGTATCTGACATAGCAACTTACTGAAAATACTCTGAAGATGGCTTTGCCAGATGTATAAAAAAAAAGAGAGGGCTAGCTTATACACAATTGTTCTAAGTGTATGGCAACACAGGTTATTTAAATTGCAGTATTTTGTTTTATTTTAGGCTCTACCACCATAGAGAAGTATGACCTGCGAACAAACACTTGGGTCCAGGTTGGAGTCATGAATGGGCGCCGGCTGCAGTTTGGTGTGGCAGTGATAGATAACAAGTTGTACGTGGTTGGAGGGAGAGATGGACTGAAGACGTCCAACATGGTGGAGTGCTATAATCCCGTCACCAAAGTGTGGTCCACCATGCCCCCGATGTCAACGCACAGACACGGGCTTGGTGAGTGATTGGCATATAATTGGTCAACAGCATATTGTTATTTCCATCTACATTAATGCATTTTTAGTAGTATTGGTACTATGTCTGTGTTCTGAAACTTCCCTGCCCTTCCACGCACATACACAGAAAGCATAATGTAGGAAAAACATACCTTACTTCTTTTTCAAATGGAAAGCTATACGTAGGAAGAGCAGCAGCAAGCTTTCCATACAGAACAGAGCAGGAAGCAGTGATAACAGCTCTGATGCTGGTTAAGTAAGACACAGTATGAAAGGAGGACCTGGGGTAGACGTGGGTTGCAAAGTAGCTTGCAAATGCCCAACAACTTAGAAAGTTAAAACAATTTAAATAGCACACTGCATATCAGATTTCCCAAATGAACGCATAAAAGGGTATCAGCTGAACTCTTCGCTACTGTAGGCTGGCACTGAGATCATCTTATCTGCCAGGATTGTGGTTGAATTTAACTTTGTGACTTTGTCTTGAATATTATGCTCGGTTGTTGCCTAATGACAACTAACTGGAATGATCATTTCATTACAAACTGCAGCCTATCAGTTTTCATAACAAATTCATTAACTGCTCTTATGTCATGATGAAAATACTTTTTCAAAGACATCACATATATGGTTGTATATGTTTCAGGTTTCAGCTCAGTTAACCAAGCAGATGTTATGAAACACCAAACAGGTTACATGTTTAGTAAGGTCACAATTGGTAGGCTGTTAAGAAAAAAAAAACCTTTGACATAAACCTTTGATATTTTTTCCATTCCCCTATCAAAGCTTGGCAAGCTGTGCTGGCCCTGCTCTTCCTTACCCTTCCCTGCCCAATAAATCTCATATCAGAAGCATTTTGATTCACAGTTGAAGCAGGTCTGGGTAACAGAGGAGGGAGATCTTGTCAAAGCATTCAGCTCACTCACACAGTGTGGTCGGAGGTATCAGCAAGCCCAGGAGATCACACTGTACAGATTACCTGCGCTGTCTTTGATCTTTCATGTACCAAATATCTCTTGGTGCTTTGCTTATCTTGTGCATATTTTCATTCTGAATATGTTTTAACTTAGTGTCTATCAACATCCCTGCATAGCCATTTCCTGCTGTGGGCTTTATGGGTAAAGAAAAGACAAAAAAAAGTGTTTGTTGTTTTTTATTCCTAACCCACAAGCCAGTAATAAAAAGGAGCCTCACTACAAGACTAGTTTTCATCTGACAGTGTTTATGTCACTCGAGGTTCTCTGAATGCAGTCTTGCCCTCATGTTTCCTCTAAATAATTGAACTCTCACCAAAGGAAATAAGGGTTTTAATATAAAAATCCATTGTGCTAAAGCACCCTCTGCATTGATGCTGGTGGAAAAAACCCATTCCTGTGTGACTAGGGGACAAGGGATAACAAAGCAGTTTTATAGTCTTCCTGTTTTCTGAATAGATTTGGCCAGCTGGTTGACTCACTATGCTCAGTTCTAAATTGAGAAACGTATCTCTGCTCAGACTCTCTAAGAATAACATTCATTTGGAAATCTTTGAGTTCTTTTCACTGATTATTCTCTAAGATGTGTTTAAGAGTTTTGTGTTCGAAAACTTTTTTCATGTAATTTTGGCAAAAATGTTTGTTACATTTAACCTCAGAGAGGTAAACAAATGAACAAATGAAATGATTTACTATAATTGTGTAGACAAAAATCACACATGATCGAAATATGTATATAAAATGTAAAAATATTCTTCTCTCCATTTAGTTTTATTTATAGAAGCAAATATTTATAGCGTTTGATTTTTCCATATGCAGTTATCTAATGGGACAATTTTACTTATTTATCTTTACAGCATTAATTGTTTGGATAACATTCATTTATTGTTTCTATTTCTGTAGGTATTGCTGTGCTGGAGGGCCCCATGTATGCTGTAGGAGGCCATGATGGCTGGAGCTATCTCAACACAGTGGAGCGCTGGGACCCACAGGCCAGACAGTGGAACTACGTGGCCAGCATGTCGACACCACGGAGCACCATGGGAGTCACAGCACTTAATGGAAAGTAAGTTGCTATGACCCCCATCTTTGTCTAACCTGTTTGACTGTCCAATCATAGCCTTTTAATTAAAATGTGCAACCTTAAACTTTAATGCAAAGTGTGCTATTGTATTTCTGCTTGCCTGCCTCTGAAGACATTGCCCTCTGCAAATTAGTACTAAGAAGGCAGACATTTGCAGGCAATTCACACTTAAAAAGGAAGCCTAATTGGAGTATGCTCTTCTTTGAGGGTGCTTTCGTCCATAAATTCTACTTTTCTGCTTGACTGTAGTAAACTGCATATAAGGACAGCACAGTTAGTCTTTATTCCTGCATCTCTTAGTCAGTTTTAGTTATTGATTTGCTGGAATAAATGTTTTTGCAGGATAGATTAGGTTATTGTTTATTTCCTTGCACTAAAAATCACCCCCCCCCAAAAAAAAAAAAAAAAAAAAAACAAAAGT
>VVHJ01013383.1:20941-46887 GCA_015107715.1 Tylochromis polylepis | reverse complement strand
AATTTAAATAATTTAAAAAAAAAAACCCCCCCCCAAAAAAAAAAAAAAAAAAAAAAGAAAGGTAAAAGGAAAATTGAAGAATCTTTAACACTGCAATGTCTTGTTATGAAGCAGGCAGTAAACTTGCAGCTGGATTTGAGCATGAAATAACACAAGCATGGTTGTGTAACTCACAGTGCAGTGGTCCAGGAAAAGCTGGAGCACAGTATTAATGCGCTATTAGTTCGACAACACTATACTTCCTTTGTGGTCTGCATGAGATAAACTCCAAGGTGGCTGTGCAACAGTGCAGCTTGGAGCAAAGGCTGTTCTGATTAGTGTGGTAATTTATACAGTATAATCTAGACTCCATAAATGCAAAACACTTGATGTATTTGTATGTATTAAATGCCTTACAACACAATTTAAAAGTAAATTAGGCAAATAACAGACCAGCTCTCAGCCTAATTTGAATATGTTTGTGTGCTGAAGGAGAAAAGAGGCTGCTGCTCCTTTACATCTTGTATTCGGTGTTAAATATGTTGCTGAGTTATTTCTGCAGCTAGGTCAAAAATAGACAACAAGGAAACTATTTCTCCAGCCTGTGCTTTCTTTCTTGTTGGGCATATGAGCTACAAGCTACATTTAACCCACTGATGTTATCTTTTTCTAAGAAAACTATCTTTGAAAAACGTTATCCACTGCTCAGTGCTGTATCTTCTAAAATCTGTCTTATTATCACTGTTCTGATAATGTTTAGATAATCATTCTGTTTCGAAGCATGCGACTTCTACAAGGGACTCATTTGTCGAATATTTGTTTATAATTTTGCTTAATTTACTTTAATCTTTCAGATTATTTGCAGTTGGTGGTCGAGATGGAAGCTCTTGTCTTAGGTCGATGGAGTGCTTTGATCCACACACCAACAAGTGGAGCATGTGTGCACCAATGACCAAGAGACGAGGAGGAGTGGGTGTAGCAACATACAACAACTTCCTGTACGCTGTGGGCGGACATGATGCCCCTGCTTCCAACCACTGTTCTAGACTCTCCGATTGTGTTGAGAGGTCAGTACATGCACGTCCTCATCTCCAGAGTACACAGAAGACAATGGTGTGTTTGGACTGCTGTTCACTGAACTCAGTAATGGGTGGGGTCAAAATAGGGAACTTTTTCAAAGGAACAAAAAGGAACTCCTCTTGATCCCCACCCTGTTCCTGCATTTTGAGACATGTCTGCATTATGCAAAACCCTATTGTAGAGATCATTGTTGCTACACATGGTTTTATGTTATAGTATCTGGCACCATCTGGTGGCCACAGTATCCTCTTTAGTCCAAACCTGAGGTAAACTCATTGGCGTGATTTAAATACACATAACAGTCTTTTTTGGCATAAAATACAGACATCATTTTTTCTAGGACATCAAGCTTTACTCCGATATTTATATATATTCCCTCTTGTCATGGTGATGCGCTGGTCAGTATTGTATAACTTTAGAGGTTTACACCTCCTGGTTGAGTAGGTCCTTTCAAGAGGCTGAAACTCCAGATACACCAGTAAAATAAAGAACAACTTTACTGCTCGACCCACGTGTTTCAGCCTGTATCTGAAACAGCCTGTAGCATTCTGGTAACATGCAGTTCTTTCCCGGTGAGTGTGTCTCACAGAGATAAAAGGTTGTGCAAACAGAGTAGAGATGTCTGGCACAACTTTCAAGGTACACAGAGAAGAGCAAAAGTTGAAAGCAGTACAATGTTGTTCTTCCATGAAGAGTGAATCTAAAAAAGTTAAAATGTTGCAAGGCTGCAGGCTGAAATGTGCTGGTCAGGCAATAAAGTTGTTCTTCATACTGCAAGTGTTGCTGGAGCTTCAACCTCTTTAAACTTTTGTTCTTTTCTTTGTACCTCAGAAGCAGGTAAAGTTGTGAGCAGGGTTTTTCAGTCTGGATTTTCTATCTTCCTCTTAACTTCCTCCTACAGTCCAAACCCATACTTGGTAGATTAAGTGGTGATTATGTACTTGTGTATATGGTAGTGTGTAGTTCTCTGTCTCTCTGTGTTAGCCCTGTGATAGCCTTGTGACCTGTTCAGGATGTACCTTGCCTCTTATTATATTATATTATATCAAATTTATAATTTATTTATTAAAATTATATCTAATTTTGCCGGCTGGGATAAGTTGGATGAGCGGTTATAAGAACAGGCAGTTATTCATCTGTTAAATTCAAATATTGTGTGTAATACCTGCTCGGTTGCATTATCATGTGATCTTGGCAGTTTCACATTTTAGATGTACATTGTTACTGATGTACTTTTAACATGCAGCACACAATACTTAATGACAACAACAATTCACACTTATTTTTCTTTAGTGGATGAATTTTTAAACATTTGAGTGACTGTTTTGTTCATAAGCATAAAAAGTAAATCAAATGATGTTTCTTAACTTCCAATATGGACAAACAGATGAAAAAAAAAATCTTTCTGTGGAAAATTCTGTCTGATGAGTCAAGTTTTCCCTGGACTGAGCATCTGCCAGCTGCTTTTTGAAAGACAGCTTTGTCTTTTGCTTTAATGTTTCAGTTTAGTTCTCTGTGACCGTTCAGACATCTGTGATTAAAGAGGAGGAACATAAGGCCGTTCCAATTAGTGGGGATGAGATGTTGTTAGGCTGAGTAAATGAATTTTAGAGAAAATGTTGTTTTGCCATACATTACATTACATAAGTAATGTAATGCAAGGACAGTTGTTCAACCAAATATTTTAAATACAGGTATGACCCAAAGACGGACACCTGGACGACCGTGGCCCCCCTCAGTGTTCCCCGGGATGCGGTTGGTGTTTGCCTGCTGGGTGACAGGCTTTATGCAGTGGGCGGATATGACGGCCAGTCGTATTTGAACACTGTGGAGTCCTACGATGCACAGAACAATGAGTGGACTGAGGTAATTGCATTAACTCAATTTAATGAAACTGCAAAAACACAGTTCTCAAATATATTCTTACTATTTTAGATTAAAAAATATGGAAAAAAATCCAGTTGAGAAAAATAAAAAGTTGAAAAAGTTATAAAAAGAATAAAACTTTAATAGAAATGCAGATATTTTGCCAGAACCAGTTACAACTAACATCAGGGTTCCAGTTAAATCTGAAGTGACTGAAGCCTATCAATATTTTATAGCTGCTTTTCTTTTTGTATGTTTTTTTTGTTTAATTTTTGACCCTTTGACCTCCTTATCAGCATGAAGTAAAACAAGATTTTTTTAAAAAGGCATCCCTACATGAAGGACTGCATGTTAACCTCTCTGTCTTCCTGTAGGAGGTCCCTCTTAACATTGGCAGGGCAGGCGCCTGTGTGGTGGTGGTGAAATTGCCTTGAGCGTTTTGTCTCAAAACAGCATGGGTAACAAATGAGGGAGCAGCAAAGAAGAGTGGACAAACAAAACAACAGATCAAGGACGCATCCTTTGAGAGTCATGCTTTTATTTTTTCTTACTTTAACTCGCCTCTCCAGAATTTTCAGAGGGAAACACAGACAGAGCCTTGCCCATAAACCAGTGTTGCTATCATTAGTGGACATGCCTGCCCACTGGGAAGGACTTGTTCAGAAACTGGATGCACTGCACATTCTTCACATTCTCGACCAATCAAGAATTTCCATAGACTTGGCCAAGCTGCGGCAAATCAGTGCCAGGCCTTTGTTGTACGGCTTTGTTATACTAGTTTTATGAAAAGTAACGTGAATGTCTGCAAGATTACATTTACAGTCTGAACAAATAAGCCAATTTCCAGGTTAGTTTACATTTCTACGCAAACATTTCGTACCAGTACCATCTCAAAACATATTTTTGGGATTAAATCTCCATTGATAGCCACTCTAACGAAAATTGTTGTAATAAACAGAAATAACCGTACCAGTGTCTTTCCTCATGGGTGGTCAGAATCAGTTCTGAAGCATAGGAGACCACTGTGAACACCGAGGGTTGAAGTAAAGCAATGAAATGATTATTTTTTTTTTTTTTTTTGCTGAATAAAATATTTAGACATTTTATTGCTTTTATTTTGTTTTTTTTAAGCCTGTAGCTACAAAACACCAAAGTCATTTGCTTGTCTTAGATGTCTTGTTACTTGTTACATGTTCTAAAGGTTTACAAATTTGTGAATTACAGAAAAATATATCATATTGATATTTCACACTGCTGTACAGATTTTTGTGAACTTTCTGAAATGACATTTGTGTTTATAGGATCATGCCTAAACCAGTGCCCTCTGATCACTACGGTCATTGCTGTTCATTTGGCTTCATTTCTGGGCATGTTAGCCGAGTGAATGTTTCGTTTGATTTCTATAATATTATATATGAAGATCACTACTATCCTGTCTGTATTTTTAAGGATATAGGACCTTCTGAGTCATGTAGATCTTTTTTTTTTTTTTTCATCATATACCCTAGCAGTGGAATCAGGTGCATCTAAACCAGCTATGTGACTCTATCACAGCTTTTATTTTACACGTTACTTGCAGCACTAGGAAACCTGATTGCCACGGCACTTCACTATTGCAAATGACTCAGATTTTTACATTTGTAGTTGGTATATCTGTTTAGAAAAACGAAACATTACGACCTTCTTCATAATAATTTGTAACTGTAATTCTAATTCTACACGTTTTGGGGCCAAATGCTAATGTTTTTATCATAATTTTGTACAGCATGAAAACCCATAAATAAAATGACTTCAGTCTTCTCTGCATGTTCAAATCCATGTTTAGAGCTGTGGCCCCACACCGGGCACATTTTGATTACTCTTGTTGTTCTGCTTCAAGTAAACATAACCGATTCTTTGACTAAACAGGCTTGGAAGCTGCTTTGATGTCTGTCAGCATTAACCTTAGTTTTGTTTTCACTGCAGTGCCCTCTTCTTAAATCAAGCAAGCATGTTTGTTGATATTGCTGTGTTTTTTCAATCTCCCATCAACAGACTGAGGACCAAATGCTTTTGCTTGCCTTTGTTTTTTCCCCATTGTTTACCCTTCAAATAGTCCCTTCAGCCCACCATCCTCTAGCTTGTTTGGTAAGATTTCAATCACTTTCGCATACATAATATTGGCTTATGTGTCCACGTGTGCACTTTAAAAACAAATTTTTAATTTGCATTTTAAAATACATAGTACATTGGACACACAACAGAAAAAAAAAATCCCTTTTGCGCTTTCCTTTTTTTCACATGATGTAAAGATTAATCTTCTTCTAAAGCTTTCTATTTTTGTTTATCTGCATCTTTTCCTGCCAGAGCTCATAAGGGAAATCAATAAAAGGATAATAGCTTTGATCTAAGCTCACCTCTCAAAGTAAAATGTGGAATTTCTCAGTATATATCTGTACATTAATTTGAGATGCAGTGCTGTAGAAATATGGGGCCATAATGATGAGAATTGCTTTATTCAATTTGGTCCTGCTAAGATTGTAACAAGATGCAAATATACAGAATTTCTGTGTACTCATCTCATAGTTTACCCCAGTATTGCCTAATCTTCAACAGCACTGTCAGCCTAAGCTGCTTTGCCAAGTCAATCTAGTAATAGGTTAACAGCTGCAGTACACACATGGATACACACTGAATTGCCTACGTGACTGAAATAAGATCCACTGCCTCAAATCAAAATTTAATTATACTTTCAAGGGCCCCCAAAAATGTGTTTGTGCCACAACATGTTGCTGAACACCTCTGGAAAAATATATAAAATATTAAGATCACAATGGGTGGAGTAGCTTGACTGTTTCTGAGCCCTGCTGAGACTCTCCTCCTCCTGCAAATTTAAATGCAGATTTAAACAATGAAATGTTTAAATTCGCATTCATTTAGCTGAAATATGATGTTTAACATTTTCATGTTGCAAATTTCCACACTGACTGTACTAGAATACATGCTTTGTTGCTTGGTTCCTCTGCTTCTGAAGAATTGCGAAAGAGCCGATAAAACATGTATGACTTATAAAATGTGTTTAAAGCTCTGAGAAAAAGACAAGTGGATTGTGTGCACCATGAGAAAGCACAGCACAAGGTAGTATCAGTAGGATCGGTTTTCAGTGCACATGTTCCAAGAAGCATTTGCAATGCAATATTTAATTCACTGTTTTCTGAACGAGGTTTACAGACAAAATATCGAATATGCATCCCTTGCTTGAGTTTTGTTCCACCAGTATCCTGCACGCATACTCTGTACGCTCTGTGTGCTCTTGTACGGTGATGTAATTCTATCATAAATTATCAAGAGAGGGTGCTGTTGCACTGCAGAGGATGTACTTACCAAGGCTAACGGCAAATCAAAATCTCCAATACCATTACTGTTCATAATAAATGTCAACCAGCATTAAGGATGCCAAGGACAAATACTTGAGCTAATAACCCTGCATAATTATTGAGACATGATGATGAAATGTTTGGAAATTGGATGTTAAGGCAACTCATTCTCTTACCTTCGAATGAGCGTTTTGCTGAGTTTTAAGGGGAGCTTGAAGCTTCTGAACGAGATGAGTTCTGACTTGTCAGGTTTTAAAAGGATTTTGGCTTCACAAAAGTTTGAACAATGTCTCATAATTGTGTGACAAAGCTTGACAGACTGTTCTATTTTTTTGTCTTTAGGTCTGTGCCTAGCTTTTTTGAGGGATATATATATATATATATATATATATATAGTTTTAGGACTGAAGAAGCAGCTTTCTCTCATATTTTATTCTTTTTGTGACAGCAAACAGAGATGGAAAGTGATGAGAGAAAGATGCAACAACACAGCATGAGTTGCAAACATTTTACTATATTGATTGTTGGTTGTGAAGACAAAGTATGTTTACAAAGTTTCTTTCTTATATAATAAGTATTTTTTGGATTTAGGGGACATTCAAGTTTTTGTAAGTCATAAACCACTGCATTGCAAACATAAAATCTTACACAGAGCGAAAAATGTGGATTTCGCCAAGCACATTTTTCTCCATAGAAATTATTATACTGCATAATTGTTTTCTGTCAAAATATAGTCTTATAACTTCAGAACAGATCAGTTAGCCTAATACTAAATGAAGAATGTCTGAAAAAAAAGGAATTTGACGGCTTATATGTCAAAACACAATGTTCTTAAAAGACTGAGAATGAAAAAAACAGCATGTGAGAGATCTTCACCACAGGGACTAAAGACTAGATGGATCCCTCTACAAGTGCCACAACAAACTGTCAACTTAGAATAAGATTGTTCCGTCAAGCGTGCTTAAATAAGCCTGTTAACATGGCACTTTTGACATGTTGCAATGGAGTGCCATGTCAGGCAAAATGCTGTGTCTTCTCTTCCCAGGTGATGGCAAATTGATTTTACACTGCAACAATTTTTTGTCAAACGACTGAATTCAGCGAGAGACGATGTATTTAACATATCACACGGGCTGCAGGACAATATCTAACCACTGAGATGTGTGTTCATTTTCAGATAACAATCCAGGTGAGCTTGAAAAATCACCCGCTCAAGAACGCATGTACACTACAAACTTCAGCCTTTTAGTGACACTGACAGTGATAAAGTAGTTAGCTGAGCTTTTATGAGTCCAGCACTGATACAGAGAGTGACAGTTGCTTTTCAGTCTGATCAAAGGCAGCAGACAAGTACTGTAGAACGTTTCTCCCTCTATCCTCCCCCCAAACCCTGTCTCTATCTAATGATAGTTGAATACATTGTCATCTCATTATCTTTGAAGAGGGGAAAGATCCCTCCCGTATGAGTGGGCACTGTGTCTCTTGCCATCAGTCGGGCCCTAAAATTGGTGAAGCGCATTCCCGTCTCATTATGTTGAGTGAGAAATATCAGACACATCCCATCTGCCTAACGCCTTCCACACACATGCTGCCATGCTTCAGCCATACAGGCTGGTACTGTTCTGCTATAGTTCTATAACGCAGATATGAGACGGGTACTCTAAGTGGGTTTGGACAGTGTTGTTAACGAAATCACCGCATGGTTAATTGTCTCAGTCCACCAACTTACATGAGGGTCTTTTTTCTTTCTTTTTACAGCAATAGCCATCAAAGAGCCCTTGACTCTTCAAAACGCTTCTAGGCTGCGTCTCACACCATCACTGATATTGCAGCATTTTGTGTCGTTTACTTTTTAATGGGTTTTTTAGTACAAGAAAGACAAAACACATTTACCTCCAATAAATAACACTTTTGCCAGCTCCTTCTGCAAGCCCTCCTAATTCTCCAGCAGACACACACACACACACACACACACACACACACACACACACACACACAATTGTTGGAGAATTAGGACATAGTGTCAAGCTTCATGGACAGATAATGACATCTTTAAGTTTTCAAATTAAGCAAGTTTTTCAATCAGACCTGGATCACTGCACACATCTAGTACCTTTGTGACTATTGTATAATGAATGAAACGTGCTCAAATCAAAAAGTCAACAATAACTTGACACAAATGCCAAATTGGTCCCAGATTCTCTTGACTGACTCTAACAGATGTCATGGGCCGATTGCCAAAACATCTTATCGTGGACACAGTACAGTGAAACCACAACACTGATCTACATGATGGATGTCAGATCAAAATGAATCCAGCCATGGTTTTACCAGCTTTGAATTCATGCATGGGGAAGCCTGTCAGGGGCGAGAGATGATGTGGACGCTGGCTCTCACTGTTTGTCAAGATTTTACAACCCTCCCCCTCGCTACTCGTTTGAAGCTAGTCATCTGCCGTCTAGCAGCTTGCTGCCAATACGCCTGAGAATCTAGATTCAACATTTACGGACTTCTCACAGGAATGAATGCAATTAGACTGTTTTGTGGGTGTAAAGCATCCCTTTGCATACACCATGCAATCTATCATTTTAATGGGCCTCAACTTTCCTGGGGAACACACTTTAATTTGGTAACTGCACTTGTATATTCCTTATTTTATGTGTCTAATGCAGACAGCAAACTAGTCACCCATCAGCGGCACATTTTTTCACAGCAGTTTTGCTTCTTTGGAAGCTTGAATGGCATAAAGAAACACAAAACTTAACGTAGACCTTTGAAAGTTGAGCATCAAATGATGTTTTGACATCAAATGGAACAATGAGAAAACATCAAGACCTGAAAAAGATCACATACGCAAGCAGCTCAATTCTTTAAATGAGATGTGCTGTTTGTTTTCTGACAGATACAGACATGAGAACAAAGTTGCTCTGTCCAACTCACTTTCTAAGTCTTTGCAGCAGCCATAATTCAGAGAACATCATGTCCACTTCAATAACACAAGCATAGCTCCTTGAAGGACACACACAATATATATTTTAACAGCTTTTTTCCTTATAAATCTTTGCAATAGGAGAAAAAAACCATCTAGCATTGCTTGTGTGCCACTATTGTGTCTGCTATGCCTCTTACCCTATATGATCTTTCTCGGCACATTACTGCTACCCATGCAACGACCGCTTATGAATTGCCTCCAGAACTAAATCACTTCCTTTGTCAGACATGACTGCCTTTCTTTCCCAGACCCATTGCTTACTGCTATTGTTAGTGAAGATGAACAGCCCACGACAATTAAAGGTGTGGACCATTACTTCTGCTGTACGGAAGGTTAGACCTTATGCTTTACAGCCTGAGGGAGAACATCGGCATATCTTCATCTGTCATCCAGAGCCGTAATGGAGGGCCTTGGAATGGATGAAGAGCCAACAAATGTCCGACGCCCTGCAGACTTTGGGTCAGGCTTATGCGGTTTTGTCAGAGCTGAAGAATAGAAGGTGAGATTATAACAAAAACTCAGATGAAACTCAGTTAAAACATGTAGCCAACAGCATACAAAAAAGCGAGGTGGCAATTGTGCAGAAATTCTATATATGCAACACAACAGAAATTTCCTGTATGATAAATACTGTATGCTCAGAATTTAGCTAACAGTCTGTATTTTAGATTTAACAAGAATCCGGTGCTTGTGATGCCATCAAAGTCAAAAAAGGAAAAATGTTGCTCCCAGAATCTGAACCCCAATCTTAATTCTTAAAACCCCATTATCTTAACTCACATATATTTTGCCTACAGCCTTTAGTGTTGTTTGAAGGCATCTTTGTCACTGTTTCCTTGGAGACAAAAGGTAACTAATTAGTTTTCTGTAGAGTAATTAGTTAACTGCTCTTCAAGTCAGTGATAAGTAATGAGTTACTGATAGGATTAACCTAAACAACACTGTTGGAAATATGTTTTCTTACTGTAAATTAACTTGCAGCCGTTCTAAACTGGTTTCCCTTAATTTAATATCACATGTTCCCTAATACTCAACACTCAAATTGTATGTATTTACCAATTATATTTACAAAGTATTATAAGTGAATCTTAAAATTTGCTTCTTTATTGCATGCAAGAATAATTTTGAACTGTGCAGCACTGCCTTGAGCTGACCTCACTGCAAATAAAAAAGAAGAAACTATTAGTGATATATTTGCTTGGGTTTCCCTCCCACAACATCCACAAAAGGTTTCTGAACGTGAACAATTCAAATGAATATTAATAAAATGCTAAGCATTCGTGTTAAAAATAATAAGCTCTTCACAGATTGTTGTGCTGCTAATACCAACTCCTATATTTAGAGATATATCAAAGATGAAAAGCTGCTGGGTACAAAAAAACACATGCTGTAAACCGAATGTTTCCTGCTTTGCTGCTCAGTCTAAACAGAACCGATGTAATTCCTGACATAAATATCATGACAGTAGGGGAAGCACAAGTTGTAGAAATTCATGTGTGTGGCAACACAGCAAGTCATCTTTGAGAAACAAAAGTTCACAGTGGAAACCTACATGACATATCCAACTTGTTAGTGATGTTTTCTTCCGGTATCATCTTTCTTACCAACCTGTTGTGTTTTTCTGCAACTCTTCCCAGACACTTCGCTTTGAAGGAGGATAAGAAATTGGTATAAAAGCCGATGCTGTTTCCTTTCAACCATAGTGGCTAAAGCTGCTGTCTTTGTGTTGCCTTTCCTTGGCTCACTCACTCACACACACACACACACACACACACACACACACACACACACACACACATGCATGCACACATTTTATATATATAAATATATATATATATATATATATATATAAAAATTGATTTAATTAATTCATATTTAATATACGTTAATAGATATTCATTAAAAGATATTTTATTTAAATTATAAATTAAAAATCTGTAGTATTTATAGTATTGTATTTTGAATTCAGAATCGCATAGACAAAGACAGGCAGATTAAACTTTTTTTCTTGGATGAATTGTCAATTCTTTATTTTGTTTTATTTTATTTATTTTAACAAAGCAACAACAGCACAAGACAAGGACATACAACATGAAAAACAGGACAAGCTGTAAAAGGATAAATGATGTATAGACAGTTTGGTTTCAGGATGTAATAAAATCCAATCAAATAAAAATAACAGAATAACAGTGATGCACCTTATCCTGATATACATGTTATTCTGCACACATATAAACAATACAAACATATTACAGTGCAAACATAACACAGTATATGCACACTGAAAAAGACAAATATGTAAAAGCGATACAAGTGTGACAGTTCTAAAGTAACAATACTGTGCAAGTGCTGTGAAGCTATGCTGCAAAGCCCAGTATTTCAGCTGTAGGGAATATTCCATGACAACCTAGATGGGGTCTGAGCAGAGGCATACCAGAGTTGATTTAATCAATTTTAGAACATTTTGTTTCTTGCTTAACCCAAGGCAATAAGCATCATACTGGTAAAACCCACAGAGCAGTCATATTGCCAGGAGGATTGCCCACGGTGGACAAAAGTTGAACCTTTCTTATCCTCCTATAGCCTGGTGTCTGAATCTGATAGCGTATGTATGCAGATAACAACTTCAAAAGATTAATTCTCTTCTTACTAGACATTTTTTAACAGGAAAATCTCTTGTTCTCAAAGTAGCTTAAGCCTTTTGTTACATAGCCTTTAGCTTCATAAGAAACTTTCCCTTCAAATTCATCCTGAGGCTCATTCCCGATACCCCTGTTTGAAATGCAGAGGTGTTAAATTATTTAGGGTTGAATCTGTATTTTATTTTAGAATGGAGCTGGAAGGAATACTAACTAATACTTAGTTACCAGCTTTGAAGGCCACTTGGAATGAATTTAATACAAAATATTGACCTTGTAAATAGTTGGTTTACACACCTGATCATTACATAACTTAATGTTTCCCCTGACTGCCCCTAAGCACAACCTATTTTAGAAAGAGAAAGTGTGAAGAGAGTGAGCATGTGAGTTGGTTTTTAATGGCACTATAGTCAGTGCACATGCCAGATATTTGACAAAAATTGACAAAAGGGGCAGGATAATATGTCAGTGCATGCATTAGTTTTACAAAAATTAAAAGCAAAAATGTAATTAACAGATAAAATAAAAATTGTCAATAGTGAAATCCATTTCACTACTCTGTTTAATTTCACTTGTCCTCTCTTGCAGTGTACTGCATGCTCTGTATGCTTTATGTCTTTCACTGCATAGGAAACTAGGTATCCCAGCATGCCTCAGCCATTCCAACATACAGTTGCCAGCAGGATGCAACACTGCAAAAAGTGCTGCCTCTTTAAGTCTCCTGTGTGGCATGTTAAGCAATGGTAATCTGCCGCAGTGCAGACAATAAATTCCACTGCATAACTTAGCGTCACCATGACATCGTACCTGGATGGAATATCATATGGGCAGATGGAGGGCTAGATGGAAAGAGGCCATGCCTCTTGCAGAACAAATATGTGTCCCCAGTGTTGACACAAAAGGGACAAAATCTGAGCAGTAGTCACCACTTGTTCATGCGCTGTATTTGAGGGAAACAAAGAGGACTGTGCATTAATTATTTCCTCAGTGCTCAGTGCTGGTTTGGTCAACATGCGATTCATCTGTTCAGGGCAACAATGGAGCTCAATGCTATGACAAATCTGAAGGCCTGGGCTGTCTTCCCAGTTCCCAAAAGCTTAATAGTGTGCCATGTGGAATGATGTAATGCTAAAACACTGCAAAACTTCCACGCTCACCAGCTTTAGTCAGGGCAGAGGAAAAAGGGAGAGACAGACTAGAGAGAGAGAGGGAGAGAGACAGTAGGAGACTCAAAGGGCCTGATTACTGCATATCATCTAGAATACAACTTGTACCATACAAATCTCCAGTGAGATCCCCATACTGTTGGAGTATGATAACAGAAATGAAAAGCTAGTATGTGCTGGGGCTCTCTTAACGCAGCTGCCTCACAGTGTTAAGGAAAGTGATGTTCACTGCATGACTTAGACAGCAACTCTGCAGTTATTTGACAAACTGAAAGCCATTTCAGGCCGTCACAAGCAAAATTTGTTTGGAATACCCTGTTGCAAGGACCTATAATCCCCAACAAAGAAATGTTATTATTCACAACAGTGTGAAAAGAGACACACCAAAGCTGCCCCGTACTAAGTATGGGTTTCGCTTTGGGGTTTGATCTTTTTTTTTTTCTCATTTTTTCATGAAAGATATTAGACTGGCTTTTCATTTTTTCATGTCTTTCAACTACAGAAGATTAAAGGTCGGGACTCTATAGCAAGCACAGGAAAACTTGATAACGCCTGAAAAGCATGGATATTGCTTGTTACATATAAAACAGTGCAATTTTAATATGTAACGGCATGTGCTCAAATATAAAGAGAAATGCTAACTCAGGTGAAATAAAATACACAAGCCAGGCTGAAGGATCTCTTCCAAATGTGATCACAGCATGGATTTATATTGTGTATTTAGATGCCACACTATACGCAGCTCTTTCTAAAAGTCGGCTACAGTAACATGATCAGTGATGAACTGATAAACATTTTGCTGCTTAAACCTACATTTTCACGTTTGAACCAAGCATGCACTTCAGGTTAAAGCATTTCTATAAACAGAACATCTAAGAACAAAATTTTGCTCCACAAAGTTCATACAACTCACATGAGTATGTCATTTATAGCTCTTGAAATGAAAATCTGATTATTTTTATCTACCACTGTTGTCTGTGGGCATATTTCAGTCTTATCTCATCCGAGCAAAATGCACACACAGAATATCAGCACTCCAACAGAGATTTACAGAGAATAATTGTTGTAAGCCATAATTTTTAGTACATCACCAATCAAATTATATTATATAATTAAGCAGCGTAATTGCAGTTTGTATTTTAAATTATGGTTTTGCAAAAACAAAACAAACAAATAAACAAACAAAAAAAACATTAGATCCAAGGTGTAATGAGGCCTGGTTGTTAAAAGGTCTCATAAGAGTATTTTTCTTCATGGTAAGTCTTTATTATTACACGGCACAAAAATCAATTACAGTTTTATAGAGAATCATGATCCCTTTTGGGGAATTCACCAAGGAGTGCCTTGCATTTTTACAGGGCTCAATGATTTTGACAGCAAAAAAAAGGTTCACTGATAAGATGCGTTTCAAAGTGAAAATAAATAATAATAATAATGAAAATAATAATAATAGTAAAACAAAAACAAAAAAATTACATCCAACACTATACAATAAAACACTTTTTCCATGGAAGTGCTTTGACAAACTTGGTATCAAACATTCAAGGTTGATTTTCTATTTCTATTCAGATCCCAGACCAATTTGTTGCAGTCCATAGAAACACACTCTTTACTATGCATGGCGTTCTAATACCCTTGGCCCTTTTTGGACAAAAAGCAGAGCAGATAGCCAGGGGCATTTCATTTCATGCTCTACCTCCTCAACCCCAGATGTTCACCTCAAAAACATCTCCACTGATACAGGTAGAAGCTTAATGGCCTGCAAATTGCCCCGAGCTCAGGTAATGAAATGCAACCTCTGTATAATTTTAATTGAGAACCCTGGATGGAAATCAAATGATAATGTGCTCCATGCATGGGAAGTTTTCAAGTAACAGTGAAATTTGTGTCTGGTGTGTAAGTGCAGCGTGGGCTGAGGTAAATGACTTTTTCCTTGTGAGCCTCTCTTCATTTTAATTGTGGATTGCACGGTGTAATAAACGAGCTGGTCATGACTTAGCATCTGGTAAATGAAGCAGACGATGTACACACCTTTGAATGCACAATGGTGCTCCATATTTACAATTCAATCCGACAGGGTGCCTATTAGAAGCCATAAACCTGCTCAACTGTTAGATAAGATACCCTCAATAACCCCCTCCTCACCTCCACCCCCTTGCAGTCACACACACTCTTAATTTCTACAGTACACGCTATTAAGTCAAAGTATGTCCTCATTTATATTACATGTTTTCTCCATGTTGTGAATTCCAAGTCTCCTTGATTAAGACCAAGTACAGAGCAATGCCTGTATGTAGATATGCAGTCCTTTTACAGCAGGGTTGGTGCTGCACAAGAATAAAAAAGGGCTGACGGTCCCAAAAATACATCCTCAGGAGCGAATCAAAGTGTCTCCAAAAGTACTTGTCAGAAATACATATTAGCATGCTACTATTTTCAGCTCAGTCAGTCAAGCAGAGAACTCATCATATTCCGGCTTGTTGCCTTTTCAATCTACTCCCCTGCATTTTTTGATGCATGTGATTCAGACATCATGGATAATATTGTAATAGAAAATGTGTATTAACTGGAGGGAGTGTCCCAGCATGAACTTGCGCCTGACAGTTCGTCAAGCTGGGAAATGCAGATATCATTTAGGGCTAAGGAAAACACAAGGTCATTCGCGTTTTCAAGAAGATGAACGTAGGCTTTGTGATCAAGGACAGAAAAACTATGAGGGTCTGTGTGTAGTCTAATAATGATCACAGCATCCCAAGCTATGATAGGAGTCACACATACCCACCCACACACGATAAAGAAAACAAAAACAAAGCCACTATCACATGTTTATCACATGTTTATCATTAGATCATGAGTGAGAAATAGACCTCTGATGTATTTCCACATTACTATTTACGAAACAATATAAACATTACAGCTTTCACCAGACTAGCACGCTTTAACCACATTAGCCACCATAGCTCTACATGGCTAATTAGTGTAGGCAACATTGGCCCATGGCTAATTAGCATATATTCTCCGGCAGCTTTGACAATGCTCACCCCGTACATCTGCTGTGCGTCTATCGTCACTCCGCAGCTTGCGGTTTCACTCTACAAGGTCAACTTTACATTTGGTCCCAACATCTCATTTGATTGGTGTGACAGCTCACCAACAGCATATACAAACAAACAAATGCGTAGACAGACTGTCTAATATCAAGGGTAGTAAACTGAGCATGCTGCTTTTATGTGCTCAGTTAACAAGCCATTTGAATTAGCCTCAACTTTAACTACAAGAGAAAATGACATATCTTTTCTGATTTACTGTGAACTTTATTTAAACACTATAAATGTGCTTGAAAATGTTTTTGAACCTCTTAAAAATAACTACTAAAAACTAAAATTCTGAAACATCCCTCTGACATTTTTCAGTCGTTGTCCATTCCAATTCCAAATTCTAGACATCACTGTATCCTCCACAAACGGTGTCACCAATCTAATGATGATGTTTTGATCATAAATCCTAGCATATCCATTGTACATCTGTATATAAAAGATGGATATAGCTTCCAAGTCTGAGAAGTAAAGCCCATGAAGAAGTGCCTTAAACCTGCGTTCTTTCTAGTGGTCAGCAGTGGACGACTACTGAGGTTGCAAAAAGAAGTCTTATTATGGGAAAATGACAGTCTGGTGAGTTTATGGGCTCAGTCTTATTAATACAAAAGTATGCTTAGTAAATTATGGTATGCTTGAGACACTAGATTTCAAAAACCTACGATGGTGATGGCTTTAGCTTGAAGTGTCAAAAACTGGACTTTGCATACCAGTAGGTGATGTCAAGGTGGCTATGTCCATATTTATATTGACTCTCTGACATAGCAAAGAGAGTGACATGCTTTGTGTATTGATTGATAGTGACTGCCTAGCAACAAGGAAAAGATACCTAAAATAAGATTACTGCTTATTCCAATGACCTCAAAGTTGACATTGTGCTTTTTTATGCCCCCAGCAATACATCTGCCAAGACTTTAAGTGGACTGGACAAATAGACAAATAGGCAAAAAACACACACATATACACATCACGTAGACAGACATACTGCGATTCCTGGATTTCTTCGAGGGCTTTATTTCTGTTACTCTTGATTCTAGTCAATAATTATAATTTCAGACTGTGCTGCTGGGGGGTTATTTTGAGAGACACTAACCAAATGTAAACAGCGACATTTGTGAAAAGTAAACTACACTGTTTATATGATGCAAGTTGATTAAGTATGAAAAGAAGAAGAAATTCTTTTTTTTTGTCTTTCGTGAGAAAAATATCTTAATGTAGGACAGTTTCTGAGCTAGTTAGTAAATTCCAGTACGCAACATAGACTTGAGTGACTGAATCAGAAGTGAAAGATTTATTTAACAAATTGTGAAATGTACGAGGAATATGAGCATATGAGTATTACTGATATGTTCCACCCAGGGTCACTGGGAGCTCCAGGTGAAAGGATTATCAGAGGTAATGCAGTCACCACTGTGCACAGTGCATCCTCCTTCTACTCATTATCCTGTTTTGTTTGGCCATTATATTGAGGATGGGAGGCTTACTGTGCCTCCCTGGGCTGAACTTAACACCTACCAGACATGAGAAGGGAACTGAGGACCTCTGTCAGAAACTCTATCAGATAAAATCTCACAAAGCTGGACGAAATGATTCATCCAGAGGCCCACAGTTTCCCTAGCTAACGGGTATGGCAATAAATGGGTGGCTTTGAAAATACGATCAATAATTGCAAGTATGAAATTGTTAACATTGTAACTGGAATTAAAAGACCAGATCTAGGCTGGGTTGTTGTCTGTAGCAAACACACATTGCAGTAAGAAAGTACCAGATATTTCCCTAGTGGGCCATCAGATCTGCAGCTGTATCACTGGCAGGTTTAGGGAACCCCATGGTCACAATCAACCCAGTGAGATGAATACCCGACCCTTTACAATGATGTAACATAAGAATAACAATGAGGAATTCCTTTTTTTTCAAGATGCTTGTTCTTCAGAAGCCACTAAAGTACCCTTATGTAAATTCTGATCATTCTTCTGAGTTCTGGGAAAAGATCAAAATGTGATCTGGACAAAAAGACAAAATAATATACCATATTGTATACCAACAGGGTACCCAAAATGCTTCAACGGGTGTTTTCCACTCATGCAATTTTGCTGCCATATAGAATATATGGTGTAGATAACATAGTAATGTGTTGCTGTTGGTAGTGCAGTCACACAGACGATAAGGCTTGTTTGTTTATTTAAGACTGGGGCAAGGTCATGATACACCCGAGGAACAAAGAAAAGGTGGTTAGGAGGATCTAGCTGGGCCTACTGTTCAGACAAAGCAAGGGCTAGGACAGAGAGCAAATATTGTAATAAAATGGAACAAACACTACAGACATATGGAGTTATATGTCTTAAATAGCACTATGGTAACTTTGGTCAATCAAACACCTCTTGGCAGGACTCCAGGACTCCAGAAAGCTTACTCAAGAATACTGCTGTTGCCCTAAAGGAGGTAGAAAAAGCGTATGGCCCTGCCTTTTCACAGACACAGTGATCAAAAACCTGCATAGTAGGAGACGCAGCTCTCCACCCGTTGTCTTGTCACCTTTGTTGTTTGTGATCTCTAGATACTCGTCTTTTCTGTCTTCTGGCTGCCCCTGCCTGAGCTGGGTTCTGTCAAAGGTCTAGTTCTTCTAAAAATTAGATGTTCCATCCCACTGTTGCCCAGTGCTTCCTCATAGGGTCTCTACTGATCACTGGGGTTCTTTTTCTACTATCGTAGGTCTATACCTTACAATACAAACACAAACACAAAAAATTGTGGTGTATAAATAAAACTTAATGCAGCAGAATACAAATTAAACTGACTTGAAGTGAGTGCACCATGGTGTTACAGTGGTTATAACAGTAGCATCACAGAAAGAAGATTCTTGTTTCGAAACAGATGTTTGCCTGGGGCCATTTTTGTGTCAAGTTTACATAGCCTTCTTGTGCATGTTTTCTGGCTTCCTCATACAGTCCAAACTAGGGATGTTTCCTGTGAATAATTTAGTCTAAAAGAAAGAAAAGCTTCAGAAACATGTAGAACTGAACACACTTTAAATGGTCAAATTTAAACATTGACCGAACAAATTCTTCTGTTGTATTTAAGGAACTAAATGAAACTGTTAATCATATTTCTGTTAATCAGTTTAGCTAACCTTTGCTGTACTAGCAGCAGGTTTCCTTTTTCTTGTTTACACATCTCTTCAGTTATCTCGCATTCAAGGCTTCTTCAATTTTAAAAGAACTCAAACCATTGGTCCTCAGAGGCCATCTATGTCCACTATGACATCAGCTATTGGCCAGCTACAATGCAGTCTTGAGATCCCTTCCACTTTCAACCCCAACTCACACCTTGCCTCAGGTGACCTCAGTGTCTCACAGAGGTTTGAACCGTTTGCTCTGGTAATGGTGACCCATACCCATGCTTTTTTTTCACACCTTGGATCATGTGACGACTTACATGAGCAATAGTGAGCCAACAACCCTCACGACCACCTCTAAAGGGAACTGCTCCCACTAAGAGTTAATTACCCAGGACTCTTGGATGAGAGGCGAAACATCTTCACAAACTAAAAGGAGTCCAGTTGCCTTCTTTCAACAACATCAGCAAGAAAGAGGTGCAGGGTTATGGCTTTCAGGGCTGCAGCTAATGGTAGTGACTGGTGACCTTGTAGCAACTTTGCACTGGAAATTGCTGTGGTATATTAATAAAATAAAAATAATACATTTAACCAACTGGCATTTCTGGCATCGACTAGCAAGGGCAGTAACGTTTAAATATACAGTTTACTAGATGTGTACATCCCTAAAGGATTCTAAATTGACCATTGTATTCATGTTTGAGTAAGTGTGTGATTCTCTGTCTCAAAGTGTTAGCACTGTAATAGACTGGCAAACTGTCAATAGTGTAGCCCATTCAAGAGACTCAATCAATCAAGAGACTAAATCAGAGAGGCAAGAAGGTTTATTTACACATTTGGTGAATGTGCAAGGAATGACTCAGCTAAAAGGCAGCCAGGGAGGGAGCTGAAGGTGGGCCAAATGGCTGGATACATAACTGGCTGTAAGAACAGAGTCCGTGACCTTTTGGAGAGCTGAGGTGCCAGTAAGTTTTTGACTAGTTGTCAAATGTAAGTCATGAAAATTGTCTAGCACCTGTTTGGTGCTGACCTGGTAAAGTTACACAAAGTGTGTCAGAGCTTTTTTCACTAAAATAAAATAAAATAAAATAAAATAAAATAAAATAAAATAAAAAATCAGTGTAGTGAAACAGAACTGTAAAAATCTAACTCAGTATCTAAAAATATTAGAGCTAATATTACATGCCGCAGACTCAAAATATATTTTTCTGTTTGTTTAAAAGTTAATATTTTCATATTTCTTTTTTTTAACAGTATCGATAGGTGCCAACAGCACCTATCGATACTGTTAACAACAGCTGCTAAACATGCTGTTAACAACAGCATGTTTAGCAGGTCATTGTCCTCTAAATAGAAAATTCTTGCCAAAAGTAGGTCACAGTCAACAGGTGTCAGCTATGCAGGGACTCGGTGCACTGTAGTGTAAGGTCTTGGAGAACGTGTGTCAAGCCATATGTTGTCAAACTGTCCAAATGAGTCCCCACTATTCTGACAGTTAGTATTCGGATTCAAGCTTGAGTGACAGTGATATGATTTTAAAAATAAGGCACATATGTTAAAATATAATTAAAATGATTGAAATACTACAGAGATTTAGGTTTGTACACACTTTATCCAAAAACAATTTATATACAGAAAATGATGTGTCTTCTTGATGGTGTCATATGTCGTGCAGAACCGGAAACTAACTGAAGTGCTGGTATAATCTCCACACACTATTCCTTATTCGTTATGTGTCTCACCTCTTCCAGATGTTCATGTGAGCTCTAATGATGTGCACTCTCACTCACTTCTCTCTACAGCTTGTTTTTAAGGAAGACGATGAAATTGATACTCTGCCTCAAGTTGACTCTCAGTTATGTTGCACACGTATACGAGCAGACGCATACGCACACATAGATACATACACTTAGGGCATGGATGGACCATATTCAAAGCCTTCTGACAGGCAGCAGGTGATGGCGCCAAGGCCAGCTGCTTCTGCCCCACCTCTGCTCAGCTGTCCGAGCCCAGAGCAGCCTTTGAACAGCCTATTACCCCGACACAGCACCAGGGGAAAGCAATCAGCTCCAGAGGTTCACCACTCTCAGACCAGATGGTGTGGGAGATGAATCGAGCCATTATATTAGTGCTGGATAATTCCTCAGATGAAGCTAATTAAAAAGAAAAATAAGTGCTATCCTCCCTCTTCTTACCTCCTTTGCAATCTGAATAGAAACTCCTCTGACACGCTTTCACTTTATGAAAAATGAAGAGAAAAGAGTTGTTTTTGAGGTTGCTCCAGTGATCTCTCCACTAGGCAAGAAGAAAAGTTTCTTTATAGCGTGAGATAGCCAGCATTTGAAAAACACCTGTTCTGTTGAAATGATTGACAGCATAATCTGATGCTTGTCTTTCATACAAGAAAGAAGGATGTTGACAAAGCAGATACGCTTGCAGTGAAACTTTTGTATTTTAATTAAACAAAAAGGTTTTACTCAGATCATGACTGCTTTTCTCACCTCAATATGTTTAGAATGCTTTGGGATTTTAAAATTTCTGCTGCATGAACAATTGGATTATATAAAGACCTTTTCATGAAGCCACTTAGCATATCAGGAAATAGGAAATTCTTTTGAAGTGCTTTCTACAACCTCTTCACAGTTAAGATTCTAAAGTAACTGCTTTTTGGGTCATTTAAACTGAATGTCAAAGCACTCATTAAACACAAAACAGAGGCAGAGTTTCTTCTTACACGCATCTGACTTATTTTAGTAACTCTTGATGTAGTTGAAGTTTATGTGGTTGGCGGTGAAATTAACTTTGTTCCTGCAATTGTCGAAATCACGCTCTTTGAAAAATACAGCTGAAAAAGTATGTCAAAGAGCTCAGTAAATATGATACCTGCATTGGCTTAAGCCCAGCCAGACAGAGCAGATGGAGACAGGTGACACCAGAATATGAATCTCAGTTAGCTTTAAAGGATTTAGGTAAACTCTGAAACAGTGCTTATTGCTCTCTTATCCACTTTTGTGTTAATGAAAAGCATGTCCTGAATCTGTCAACGGAGATTAGGTGAATATCATTACTATTGTCCTTTTGCCAATGTAGATTCACTGTATCCGCAGGGATTACAGTCCAACCCATTCCAGCTTGTATTACCTCTCTCCACCAAGGAAACTTAAGGAAGGCTGAGCTGATGATAAGGACTAGAGCTCGTGTGTCAGATGAAATTCAGACTGCATCAAATTCTGATAGGTAGATCTTATTTTTGACCACATCAGTTTCTTCCAACTACAGCCCTCAAACATGAGATGGAGGGGAAGACTGTGATTATTCGCTGGTTTCACACGAAGGAAAAACCAAGCAATTTTTGCTGGATTTTAATTTAATTATTACAGCTGAGTTATAATAAAAAATAATAAAACTAAAGAAAACTAAAGAATGTTGCAAACTACTGGGATGGACAGTCAACTTGTCTAGAGTCTACCCTGCATCTCTTAGACTGTGAGCTGGGATAGGCTCCAGTTCCCCTCTGTGACCCCAGATGGACATGTGGTTGAGAAAATGGATGGATGGAAGAGTTGCAAACCATTCAACATAAAGTAAAATCAAAGATTACGGCCTTTAATGAAATATGACCAAGAACTGTAACATAAAATGCAAAAAAACAAGATTTTCATGATGAAATGGTTATGTGTGTTAATGCTGGTTTGTTGTCTTTATCTTTGCACTTCTCGGATTTTCTTTGTGCTTCTTACCTTATTCAGTTTGAGGCCGTGCTTCTGGTGAATCTACATGTTCTATGAAACTTAATATTCAGTCATACCCTGCAAAAATGTTGATGCTCTTAGCATTGGGGCAGCAGCACTGCCTGAAAAATATTTGTGATGTTGACATGCCCAGGATGAAAGTTAAGCTTCAGCTCAGCTGAGTATAAATAATATTGCCTTGATACAATTTGGTGGCTTTTAAGAAAACATCAGCACTATAAGACTGCTTTTTGGCATTGGGCCTCTGAGCAGTAGAGAAGGACTTCTAGAGCAGCTAAAAAATTGAATTTGCAAAAAAAGCCTGTACAGCTTATTATTGAGGGGTGCCAATGGGGTGCCTTAGATGTTTCAGCACAGCACTAAGAAAGCAAGCTTAGCCACAGTGATATTTTCAAAAATCAATGTCTGATGAAACAAGATGTAACTTGTAATGAATGTACTAAAGCATGTAAATCACAGGTTGTATTCCTTTTTTCTGCTTTGCATTGCTCAAGTATTTCTTTTAAATCGACTTAATTAACAAAGTAAATTAACAAGTAATTAACAAAAGCTTTTTTTGTTGGACTCTACTAGCATCTGAAAGAAACACAAATTGTTCTGACTGAGCATTGACTGAGACACTGAGAGATAACATTTATTTTGATAGGTTAGATAAGTCAGAGGTTTGCCAACCAGGAGACCACAGAAGGTTCGGGTGCTTTGTTGTTTTTTCGACTTTCATTTGGACGTTGAAAAATTTCAGTTATTCATTGTATTTAAATGCAATGTAAAAGGCTTCTTTACATGGAAGAAGTAATAAGTTGTGATAAGTTGGGAGTGAAACACTCATCACTAGAGCTTAATCCCAGTAAATCATGCCATAAAAGCCAAAGAACACTTTGTGTATAACTTTGAGATGCTAGTTCCTTTGATGAAATGGTGGTGTTTGCCACCCTAGGAATAAGAACTGTCTGGCTCTTCTGGTCTTCTATTGCACCAACAATCTGTCACATTCTAGGAATTCAAAGTAATCACAAAACTCTGATGCTGTTAGTGTTCAGGCAGACTTTCAATATCTACACACTTTCAGCTGTTCTGAAAGTTCTAAAAAAACAGACTTAGGGTGTTAATGTTTAGTTTAACTTTCATTAATTTTAAACCGATCCAAAATTATTCTTATTAAGAGCTGTGCAGCCTATTTAAATCTTTTATCTCTAGCTCTTGCTGCATGACATTTAAAATCAGGGGCAGGTTCTTTTGCCAGTGCCTGGAGATAACTTGAGGGCCTTTCATGACAAACTGCAATAACAGAATTATATTTTAAAATTAACAAATTAAATTGACCATGTGATACTTTGCAGTTAGCAATTATGAAATTTATTATTGGGATGAAACCATATCTAGACTACAAACTTCTTTTGTACCGTAGTTTAATATTTACATTCAATTTTATTTTTATTTTTTACTTTTTCCACTGCTTAAAATGCTGTGATTTATTATACAATAAATATTACA
This sequence comes from Tylochromis polylepis, assembly GCA_015107715.1. Lineage (NCBI taxonomy): Eukaryota > Metazoa > Chordata > Actinopteri > Cichliformes > Cichlidae > Tylochromis > Tylochromis polylepis. The sequence continues at coordinate 22,353 of VVHJ01013383.1, read as the reverse complement.
AAGATTAAATGAAACTTCAAAAAGGTCTAAAGTCTTTTCCCCTCTCTCATCTTCAATAATAAAAGTATTTTATTGACTGTAGCATGTCCTTTTAGAAGAGTAATTCCCAGCATTCAAAGTTCATGCTGCTTAGCTAAACAGTTTCACTGCAGCGAGTTCGATGTGTAGAGTTGAGGATGTCAACCTGAAACAGAAAAAAAAATGAAGATCCAGAAAATGCAAAGCAGCTAATTATGTAGTTTGTATGTTGGCCCAAAAATATATCACAGGCAAGCTGGTTGCTGTCTGTAAGTTGTTACAGCAGCCAAACTTTATTTTAATGTACATCTGCAGTGGTCAACATTCAAAACAATTCAAGAAAAGATTTCACCTCCAGTATGTTATTGAAACACTACTGTATTCCAATGCAGCTTGCACCTGCAATTTATTATGCTTCACTTTTCATTTTACTAAACTGGAACAATGTAAAACTAAATCAAACCCTCTGCACTGCCATTTTTCAATTATTGGCAGAAGTGCTACAGCTTTTTTACAAATCCATCTCTTAGCACTTAATACTTATTAGTCTGAACGCAGGGGACAGCTGACATAATTTAAATAATGAATACAGTGGTGCTATGTGTATGTACAATGCCTACAGAGTGCAGTTTGTTACAGAGTGCAACAATGAATGCAGGAAAATCTGTGTCCATTATTAAACACATTGCAGATCACCTTTCTGTGGCTCATCAATAGAGAAGTTTGGTAGTACAAATTCAGAGCTTTGGAAAAGACTTAAGGCATAGATGAGAGCGTCAGTGCCACAGGTTACAGGCTATCCCGAAGCCAAGATGAGCTTAAAAATTCATAGAGTATCGATCCTTACACTTGAGCAAAGTAAAATAGCACAGACAGTATTAATCCATACACTACCTGAAGTACAAGGTGCAAGTTCAGAAGACTATATAGCTCATTGCAGGTCCACAAAGTTATCAGAAGCTGAAGTCATTTAATGGTACAAAGAAAATAATTTCTGCATTAAAAGTAAAAAGAGAAAACTTAGTTATATTTTTACATTATAGCAGATCTTTCTAGCAATGCTCAATCCCAGAAAAATATTAATTTGCTTTCTATTCTCATTGTAAGACGCTTTTTACAGTCAAAAAAGCGTACACTGTGCATTCACATGCTTTTTTAATTCAAACAGGAAAGATGACATTAGGTCTGTATTTACATGCATGTTATTTCTATGCACAGAAGCATACAAAACTCTGATTGCAGACTTTTGTAGAGAAAAAGAACAACAAAACCAGCTACGTTTTTGTAAACAAACAGATATTATTAGTTTACAGAAATATAAATCGTGTTATTATCATTTTTCTTCTAAGGTGCAACACCCCCCCCCCCCCCCCCCCCCTCCCCCCCCCCTCCTC
>VVHJ01013383.1:1895-20921 GCA_015107715.1 Tylochromis polylepis | reverse complement strand
CCCCCCCCCCCCCAATCGAACTGGCCATTTGGTTCACTCTCTACAACTGTAATTTCAGGCCAGTGCTTTGCCCTGTTAAGCAATAACAACTAATCATGCAAATGGCATCAAGGGTGCCACTTTTGTCTCTTTCTGAGTGTGTCTGCTCAAAATAAGCATTTACACAAGCATACACACTTCTTCACAACTCCAAAAACAAGCTTATAGAGGAACATACATACCACCGACAAGCATCAGGAAATTTTCATACAGTTAACATTAAGAGCAGGGCCACTGCATAGAAACTGTTGTACATGCAGGACATGATTGGTGTACAATCAGTGGTAAAAATGCCTTGCAAAATAGCTGTGGACATGTCCAACGTATAATTTCCATTTAGAGATGTGATTACATACAGTTGCTGAATAAATTGGAACTGAAGTTATTTGTAATTCTTTTCTTGAGTGATTTTTTTTCATCACTATCATGATATCGCATGATTGCATGATTTGGAAGTTTTTTTCTTGCATCTTACTTCACAAGTGTCATGTATTGAGTTCTTTTGTGTATTTTGTCCTTTTTCGTCTAAAAAAGGATGTTATTGGTATCTAATGTCCAAGCGATTTAATGTATAAAATATCAGCACTCTGGCTTTGGTCAGAGATATAGGCAACCATATAAGTGTAAATTAAGAACACATAAAAATAGTACATGCAAAATAGGTATGAACATGGTGTAAATACAACCTTGAAATGCTAATATTTTGCTAGTCTCAAGACTTTCCCTGACAGATACTCAGTAGAATAGTTTGATGTTTATGTAAATCATATCTTGCTGACAGATGTAATGCTGTCTTTGGAGGTGCAAACAAAGAAAACAGGGAAGGGGAAAGTAAGCACTGAAGAGCATGTCTATTGTTTCGACAGCTTGTGTCCCCAGCATCTGGCATCAAGCAGGAACAGCATGTCAAGATTAATGAAATGTTACTTTTATTGATCTGCTGCATGCAGTATATAAATATATACTTCTTTAGAAAATACACTCACATAGTGCCCAACTGTGAATGCAAGCCCAGTTTGGAAAGTTTCTGAAGTTTTAGGGCCGCAAACTCAAAAGACAAGATTTCAGCCATACAATTTAAAAACAAATGTTCAGTGAACGGTTTAGGGAACAGATAATCTTAATGTCTTCCTTGCTATATTCTGGGGCTTTAAATTCTAATCAATGAAGTGAAATTAAAGACCATGTGAATGACTTTCAGCGCGAGTCGACTGAGCGGACTTGTTAGTGGGAGCAGGGGCACGGTGACAAGAGCATGGCAAAGACTGCTGCCTCACTCTCCTCTCCCCATTTAATTTTCCAATCCACTTCCTCCACATAGTTAGGAGAAGTGAGTTTTGTTCTGGTTTGATACACCATCTAATGAGAGCCACTAAGAGCCTGTTGAAATCATTCCCTAATAACACATTCTGAGGACTGCGGATGAGGAATATTTTTCCTCTCCCTCTCCATTCAGGTCTTAATATATTCTTTCAAACACCTCTCTCGTTCTATTTCCTTTCCTCCGCTGTGTTTCTCCACTTTCATTAACTGTATTTCTGAAAAAAAGAAAGGAAAAAAAACGCTTTTTGGCAATCATTACACTTTGACTTCTTAAGGTTTGAACAACTGATGCATTTTTGTTTCACACAAGTCCTCGCTGGCTGCAGATATATCAGCACAAAAACACGAAATGCAACACAGGGTTTGAAATTTTCTATGCAGAAAAATCTCTTATCTCAATAAGCCCACAGACTTTTCCAAGTAACCTTGATTTGATCCAAAATTGGTCACACATCTGCCATGACAGTTTGTTAAGATTATGTTTACCAGACATACTGTACGGACATAAGATGCTTTTGAGAAATAATTAATTATTCACACTATGTGTAACAGATGCCCTATTGAACTGAATGGTACATGACGGGATAGCTTGTCCACCCTTAATCCATTTTACTTGCTTGACACACTCCAGCTGTAACAAGAACAAGTGACCTGACCTGTGCTGCTATATGCCGTCTGCTTAAAACTCCTCTGTAGTTTTAATGTTATCTGTTCCAAAGCTAATGCACCCTTCCCTCCTCTTCCTTGGGCAGTGGGTATTAGTTACAGCCGCAACACTGGTTGGTATTCCGCTTTGAATCCTGGAATTGTGTCAGCACCTTGATGTTTGATTGGATCTGTGCAAATACATGTATATGCAAATTTACCACATATCAGTTCTTGCTTAGGGTGAAATGGAAAACAGTGGCTGCATTCTGACGAGCCTTCTGCATGGACTTTCCCTCCCTCTTCCCTTAGAGAGCAGCATTTGGTGATCTATAAATTCCCACTAAATCGCAGAGCCTGGGTACCTTCCCTGACATTTCCACGCTCCCACATAGCATATTTTTAAGCAGGTAAAATCCATAATCTGTGTCAATGGTATCACACAGTGTATTCACAGGGGTCCCTGCACGCACTAAACTGGCCAAGGATGCAGTGCATAAGCTCAGAGGAGGTAAAAATGTTTGTTCTTACCTCTGTTGTCATACCCATGCCTTAGGGCCTACACCACAGTTACTCATAACCCAGCAGAGACAATGCAATATTCTGCTTACTATTCTGCAAAGCTTTAAATGCAACCAAACGAAATGTAATAGTATTTATAGAAATGATGCAAATATTGGCATGATGAAATTCTCCACTTAATAATCTTGCCGAGTAACACCATTAAAGTCAGAGAACAAAAAGTGTATACTATTATATACATACTAGTACATGGCCATGCTGCAACTTATAGATGCATTAAATTTGGCTTCATAAGTTAATATGTCAAATAATGTAAACTATCATAGATACTATAAATGACACTATAGTTGGGGGGAAAAAAAGCACATTAATGTATTCATAGATGGTTGTTGGCAACATGATCACGTCATGATATATTGTGTATAATTCAAGTTTTGTGTTAATAAATTAGAAGTTACTGTCAGGATGTTACATCATAATATGCAGTACTGATAACAACCTTCAGAGGTCTAAAATGTACCTGTGTATCAGCTTTGCTTGCTCAACTCCTGAACATGCAGGAGGAGTTCACGAACAGCCAGACAGCCTGACAGAGATTAAGTAAAATAAACTGAATGAAATTGGATAGATGACATCTAATGTTTAGGAATGTTTGACCAGTTCACATTCTTCAAGATCACTTTTTTACTGTATTGTATTATTATTATAAGATCATGTCTTCCTTTCCAGATATCATGATATAACTAACGTATATATTGTGTAACGACATAATTTGCCCCAGCACAATTCAATACAACAATTACATGGACTCCACCTACCAATACTTTTATGAATAGTAGTTATATTTGTTATGCCATACTGTATGTCCCAAATAATGATTCATTAAATCAGCTACTACACATTTACTGTATGCTAAGAAAGAAGGTAGTGCAAATCACTTTATGAGTAACTGAACTGAATAAAAAGAGCTTAGAAACACTTTGTCACCAGTGTCCCATTATTCTGCGACAGCAACTGAACACATTCTAATCATTTGCAGTATTTGGATTAGATGCGTTGCTACTTTGATATTCATTCTTGCAGAGAAGAACAGATAATTTTATATGATACCCGCTAAAAAGCAATTATGCTGCTGTGTCTGTGCATCTATGCATTCTGACAGTGGTAATCATTGGTCTTTCAGCAATCTTTGCAATTAATCTATCTTGACGTGATAATTTGTGTCTGTTCTATTTGAGGTGTTTTTGTGAACCTTTGCTCGGCAGGGTGGCACGGCGCTGTGCATCTCCAGAAGAATCAAGAAGCAGATGCATTCAGTGTTCCAGCCTGTTTGCACTACACAGAGATTAGAACAGAACAGGCCTTGCAGGTTTTATTGTTTTTGTCATCAGCTAATATGACAAGTGAAGGGAAAAATCGTGTGATTGATTAACAAAGTAATTCTTTACATGTAATTAATACACAGCTAATGGGCTGTCCATTTGTCTTCCATGCTGCTAAGTAAAACCTAGGGGAAAGTAGGCCAACATATTCTGATAAAGGCTCCAAACTGAACTCCCTGTGATGTGAGAGATTAGGTTTCCTCCATGAGATTTCGTTACTTAATGGCTTTTTAGGAAGCCATAGGGACAATGTAATGGACCATGTAATGGATAAAGAATGGTATTGATGGGCATTCTTGCCTTAACAGAACTGATCTGGAGAATTTATATTGATAAATGTAAAAGCATTTTACAGCATGAAGCTAATGCAGTTTCTGTGATGCTTACAATGAGTAACACAGAGCTAAAGTGATAATAAGTGATATTTTCTCAGACACAGATGTGTGTTTTAGTACTCATTAACGGTACATAATATTAGGTAACCCGAGAGCTTTTAGAGTGCTCCAACCCAAACACCACAAATGTAAAAGGTGAAAGCACAGAAGGCAATGTTTGGGATTTTTGTCTTTTTTTACACTGGTACCAACATTTGTTTTGAAGGAACTGAAAACCCCCCCCCCCAAAAAAAAACGAGAACTAAAATGCTATAACGAGTGGTGAGAGCAGCTAAGTTTTAGTAGACAAAGGGAAAAAAGAAAACTACATACTAACATTTAAACTTTATAAATGAGAATAGATAACAGAGCTAAGCCCACTGTTTTACTGAAAGGTATCTCTGGGGAGCTTAGTTCAGTAGCACCTAAGCAATAAGCGCTGGCACTGAATACAGAGTCAAAGTAAAACAATACAAAAAAAGCTACAGTCTTTAAACTTTAAAAGGAGTAACATTACTTTATCAGTTGAAAACACATAGATAGTTGTACAGGTCAATATATCATAGACATCTGATCAAACCCTTTGAGAACTGCATGATGTTATAGAGGGAAAGAGGGAAAAAGTAAAGAGAATAAGAAGAGAAGAGAGAGATTGTGATGGATGACACAACATCCAGCATAGTATCATATCTCTGTGGATTAAATGCTCTGGGAAGCTGGCCCCGGAGTGTGCTTGTGCATATCATTAAACCCCATGAAGAGGAGGAGGAGGGCACATTGGAGCTGCTGCCAGGCCAAGTGCATGGACAGGCCACATCTCACAGCTGCCTATTAGACTTGAAAAGCAACCGTATCCAAGGGGGATTGGATTTTATAACTTGTATATGTTTTTCACAGAGTATTTGAGATGATAAACATTTCATCTGGACAGAGAGAGAGAAAAAAAATCAAAAGTAGCCCTGCAGGACTCAGTGGTTGTTTGTGTCTGAGAGTGTGCACGATTTTGCACATGTATTCACATCAGCTTTAGCTTGTGTGCAGTTACCTGTGTAAGTTGGTGTGTCATTCTTCCGGAAGGCAGTTTTAAAAACACACTGTGTCAGATATTGGATGACTACTGTATAATTTGATGGGTCCGTGCAGAGGGCGGCTGTGGTATGAGTCATTGATTACACATCAGCTTAGTATGCTGCATTGCAGGCCTCTACATTGGTGGAGAGGCAACCTGAAGCCCCCAATCAATAGCTGCAGCCTTGTGAAGCTTTCCATCAGGTCCAGAGTGAAGGACTCCCTTCCCCTCCTCTGGGCCCAGGCCTAACCTTTTGCAATGAGAGGTGATGAAGAAGCTCATCATTTCTAATGAGGAATTAGTGATCGGGTCAGATGAAATGACTGTCAGCACCACACTGAGGAGTCTAAAAGGTCTTGCAGACTGGGAAGTGCCAAACAGTATTCATTAGGGACCCAGACATTTCTTTATCAGCTGAAAAGTGCAATGATAAAATATATATGAGTTCTTTTCAAATTTTTCATGTTGTGAATTGGGAGAAAAATGAATATTGCTTTAAGATAATCCCCTTGTCTCCTCTGCAGAGGGGAGAACAAAGCAATATCAAGAATTATTAAAGAGACCTATTTTTTAACGACAGAACTTTTAACCCAGAAGACATACTCTAGTGCTCCAAAATCAGAACAAATACAGTCTTTTTGAAATCACGTGATTCATTTCATGTTTCAGAGATGAATCACTCCAATTGACAGAAACATATTCACAGCTAATTAAAAACGTAATTGTGTGCACTTTAGCCATTTAGTGGAAGATGAATGTGAAATCATTAGGCATCCACTGAAAACCAGATGTTCATTAAATTATGTCTATACAAATGTCATTGTTCAATAGATTGCCCGAATATATGCTTACAGTAAAAAGCTGGGTAATTCATCCCTTAAAGCGTTTTAATTGATTTAAGTCTGCAAAAATAACCCATTGCCTGCACAAATAACCCATCACTGCAGCACAACACTGAAAAACCAGAGCTGGTATGACAGTTAACTGTTATTTTCTCCTTTTCTTTTTGTCGTTCTATAGCTCATCTATTATTAATATCCATTTTAGAATCTAAGTTGAATAGTAAATGAATAAGAAGTCTGATTAATCTTAAGAGAATAATCCAGTTGCCAGGCAATGTTGCTTTTGAATAAATAATATCTGTAACCTACTAATACTTATGAGTGTAATCTGCTTTTGATGCATGGTAATCACAGAAAAGACAAGGCGACATTCTCCTTCGCCTGGCCTCAGACAAAACCATCTCTGGAGAATGCAGCAATCATGCCCCAGTCTCTCTCTCTCTCAATTAGCCCCCACTGTGCAATTCATTGGGTTTGCTGTAACAGTCCCTTAACAATACTTACCCAGCCTAGTCATTACTCAGTTCTACAAGACAGGGACTGCCATCTGCATATTTGGGGGACATAATGTACGGTCTGATAAAAATGATCCAAATCTGATGGCTCCTGATGAAGAATAAGAGACATAAAAAATTTCCAAATTCCTCAAGCATGACTGAAAATGGTCTCGTCTCTTGGTGAAACCACCTACATATTATTTCCTTCTTTCTTTTCTTGTCAACTTAAGCTCAAATGTTGGCCAAAAAAACACAAAATCTCTGTTTGCACTGCCAAGTGGCAGGGACAGGCTGGAAAATACAAACCATCACAATGTCTTGCTTCCTTCTTCTTCTTTCTTTTTGATTTTCTTCCTTCTTTTCTGATACAAAAAAAAGCTCAACTAACCATAAACTAGTTCATACAAATTCTTACATGTATTTTCTTTTCTGAGGAAAGATAAAAAGGCTATGCTTTAGACGAGGGGTAAGAATTATTTCACTGGGAGATACAGGGTCTGTGACCTTTCTTATATTGGTACTCCATTTCACTCCTCTATATTTCCTTCTTTTATTCAACTGGTGAAACCTTCATCTTTCTATTTTGAAAATGATTATGAGTTTCTGTCAGACACACCAGAAATCCACATCACTGAGGTTTATGTACCTTTTAAAAGCCATGCTAAGTAATTGAGTGGTTTCAGTTTCTCTGAAGACTTAACAACAGCCATTGGCTCTGCTTTCTACATTAGACAACTCATCCACTGGCTGCAGATTGCCCTAATGGCAGTAAAGCTTTTGGTATTCTTTGGAAGGAGGAAGAAAAACTGGAAAGGGGAGGAAGGGAGAGCTGAGTGCAGAGGATCATAGATTTGCAGATGTCCGTTATTTATTAAATAGAGATGTCCACATCTATAACTTATATTCTGACTAATCTGCAATGACAGAAAAACTGCCAGCATTCTACAGTTTTAATTACTCAAAAAACTCTCTTTTTCAGTTTTTATAATAACTGGAATGCATCACAAAGAAACCAAGTGTCTGGATTTGTTAGTGATTTATGCAAATCATCATTCACTGTGTCACTGCTACTAAGATCCTAAATGTGTTGCCATCAAAAGAGTCTGTAAAAGACAAGCTTTGACACCTTGCTCAAAGCAGCTGAATCGATCCATCATTCACTTCTCTTGTGGAAAATGTAGGGACCTATCATGAGCATTCACTAGGTGGCAGTCTAGTAACATTAAACCTACAGGCTGACATAAGCCTGCATGCATACATCTAGATAAGAGAGATGAGTCGATAATATGGATTAATAAAATTTGTCTGTCTTACAGCTGTATCAGAATACAAAATTTAATGTTGTGTTTTTTAAAAAATTCTAATTTTATATCAGGTGCTTGTGACTATGGTGATCAAGTTTCTCTTTTTGTAGATCAGCATTTACCGATGTAGCTGTAACGGATGGAGTCTAGGCTGCAGTGGGTTGGAATGGTGGGTCGGGCTTTTTCTTTTTAAGTTTAAGGATCTGTAAATTGTCCAAGCTGTGTTCTTTCCTCTGATACCTATCCACCTGAAACTGCTGTTCCTACACTTCACTGAAGCAATTATAGAGAAGGACTTTGGCAGATCAATGAAATCCCCTTTAGATGAGAGAGCCATACAGACATTTTGATCAATTCCAGATCAATTCAACTGTTTTGCCCAAACCTTGGCCAAATAAAAGTACGACTTCTGGTTGAGAACTAACACTTGCCAATAATAATAACAACATCTTTGTCGATGGCTGCCTGTATCCGTTTCCTGGCTTTTGTCTGGCTACAGTATATTGTCTACGCTGCTAGGCTTAGCACACACCTGCTGGTCTCTCAGTCTGTCTGTCTCCCCATCTTCCCTCTTCCGAATGTGAAATAGTGACAGGTGCTTGAATGCAGTCTGAGTTGCCAACTCACATCAAAGCTCACAGTAAATTCAAAAAGTCATCATTAAAGAGACTCTGCATGGCTAAATCTGACAAGACTAAGTAGTGAGTGTAGTTGAGAAGGCAGAAGATTGAATGATAGAGTAGCTGTAATTTCTCACAAAACTCACTGTCACTGTACAGTATGTTCATTGTCAAAGAATGCCATCGGTGTAACTGTCATGGATTGCCATGATGTGACTGATTGGTCTTGATACAAGCTGCACTGCTAAGTTACACAGCCAGTAAGCCGTTTACCATATTAGGCATAACTTTGTGCAAAAAGTCACCTAAGAGGATTTTTGAAAACTGAAATATAATCAAAATCTAACCTTTGTACAGACAAAGGTCGACAGCTGTAAAATTTAGTCTGAGCAATGCAGTCTAGATCAATTTTGCGCCTTTTTACATGAAAACCTGCTTTATCCAAGCTATTGCAGAATACACTCATTGTACGTTTTGCTGCTGTGAAAGCGGCCTTGTTTGCTGACTAAATCCTCATTTTACTACTCCCATTAAATGTATGTTTTTACCCCTATATGTTAACCCTCTGGTCATTTGAATCTCTGCACTCGTAACAGACTTAACATAACAAGTGCGAACAATGATTTCATACACTTGAAATGAAAACTCTGCTCTGATCACCACACAGACACGCAAGCGTTGCCTCCTCTCCAGTATACAAGGGGAGCACAGGCAATATTTGTAGAGTCAAGCATACTCATCCTGTACTTTGCACCAGAGCAAGTCGGGAGCTGTTAATACAATGTGCCGTTCCAGCTCTCCACAGCTTCATGATAATATATTTCCATCAGCTGAAAACAGGAAAAACACATCTGAGGCCTTTAATAATGTAGGCAAGAGATCCACTTTGCCACACCCGCACAATGCATCCAAAAATTAGAGTCAAATGCATGCATCTTCTGAAATAGCTTGACTGCCAAGGCAGACTGAAAAATAAATATGTCAAATGTATTGGCGTTCTGTATGAATAATGGATATTCTAATACATCAGTGTGTTGTATTGTATTGCAAAAAAGCCATATGAAATATACATCATCTAATTAGACGATGTTCTCGGACGTGGCACAGCCTCTTTTTGATCAATATGTAATAAGATCTAGTATCAATTAGTAATAGTCAGGGGTAGAGATTTAGCAGCAGAAAAATTGTAACTTAAAAGGTAAGTAAAACTGCAGTAAAATCCCTGCAGCACCAAGAATAAACAAATCACACAATAAAGATTTAAAAGTACCATTTAGAAAACAGAATATTGAAATCTTTAGATTTATGGCGTCAGCTCGCTGTGGCTCAGCTAAAACGTCTTTATTGATCAAAGGAAGTATAGCTGCCTTGTTTTCTGTTCACATCTTCTGTGCTTGAAGAATTTTCCATATGTAAGATGATAGCAGCTGAAAAGGTGACACAAAATGCCAAATGACTGGAGTATAGTGATAAACCCAGTGATTAACATACTGGATTTATTTACAGTTGGCATTTTATCTTAATTCTGTGAGATTTTTTTCAAAACAAAAACAAAAAACAACACAGAAAAACCCATTCAAAAAAGTAAGTAAAAGTAAAATATGATACATTTAATTAGTTGACAAATTTATGAACTTATACAATGCAAATGTGGACTTACACATACACAGTCCACATTTCCTAATCAAACTCTCTCTCGCTCGTTTTTTTTCTTCTTTTTTTACTGGAAGATTAATCTGGAGTTATATGCACATCTGTCAGTCCACTCGTAACAACAAGTCAGCCCAGCACAAGGATCTCAGACCGGGGGTATAGTAAAGCACGATTGTGATCTAACCTGTTCTGCTGCTGGTGGTGGCGGCGGCAGGCAGCCTATCTTTAACACGGGGACAGTGCGTGTGCCTTGGTATGTGTGTGTGTTGAGGGAAGTCACTGAAGCAAAGACAGAGCATGCACTTGAATGATTGAGGTTACCTGGGTGACCTCATAAACCAAAACCCATGGCAGTCTCCCAAGGTGAACGCTGAATTATGCCATCATTAAAGGACAGGCCCAGTTGCCAAGGTTAGTATGTAAAGTATAATCATCTTCCTCCCCGTTCTTCCAGTCACTCATTAGTCCCCCTCATGGGCCAACAGAGATTATACCTTGAACTTGCTTGACTATCACTATCTGCCCGCTGGGAATGGTCCGCTATGGGCCATTTATATCCCCTCCCACTATCTCCAGTGAGCTAGTCCTACAATTCTGCAGGTGCAGTGTCTTCATGTGCCTGCAAGAGTCTGAGTGTACTTGTGTGTGTCTTCAAGCCCACACTCAGCACACAGATCATCGAGTTTGTCCCATAAAAAATGAGGGATGCTTTGACTTACTGCTGCATTATGTCCCAATTTATAAAAGAACCACTGGGAAGAAGCCCACTGGCATTAAAACAATTTGTTAGAATTAGGATCATTTGTTTTGTTTCTCTGGGCACTCTGTGCTGATTCAAATCCTTTGCTTCCAAAAACATCTTAGGACCATTTTAAGTGCAACAATACCGACAATATCACATAAATATGTGTCAGCTGTAACTTCCCCTTTCAACTGTAAAAGATGAAAATCTATTAAGAATAATCACAGACAAAATATAACTGCATTGCAATCAAGCATAGACACTTTTGGTGCACTTCATCACATTAGTATGCACAGAGACAGCCAAGTTTAATCAAACCATGTGAAGAACCAAAGCTTTTGTTTTGGTTCTCTGCGAAAAATTAACCTGACCATTCATTAAAATTGATTTCCCTTTGTCTACATGACATTAACTACTAAAAAACAAGTGTCATTCAAAGTCCAAGCAATAACTAAAATTACTAATTCAATTTTAATAATTAAGTTTTTTTTCTTCCCAGTGTTGCCTCTTTTTAACATTCAGAGGTATTAGTGTGAGATAAGTAATCTTGTTAAATACTGTAGCACTAATGTGAACAGACTGTTTATGTTTGTATAAAAGCAATAGATAATGTTTATCCACTTTCCCATTTACTCTAGCCAATTGCCTACTAATGTTGGTATCGGACGCTAAGAGAGGGTATTCATTTCGAAATTGGCAGTGACACTAAGCACACTTCAAGCTAAGAGTGCTTTTGGTCGGATGTACAGCTGCTAAAAAGTAACACATTCTGACTCAATTGATGTGTCTCCTTTGAGTTAGTCGTAGACTGCCATTCCATTTAGTCAGCATCATTTGCTTTGTGTAAATGTTTTATAACAACAGAGAGCTTTGTGCATCAGGTAACCATTCTGTTGTCGCTGACAGCATATTTTAGTCCCTAAGAGAATAAAAATCTGCTTTGTTCATGTAAAGTTGGAAAAAAGTAAGGATGATCAAGATAACCAAGTTTTGTTTTTTTTGTTTTTTTGCTGGACAGTGACAGGAAGCACCAAAGGAAAAAGAAAAGGAAAGGTGTGCCACATCAAATAATACAGCATAACTGTAAGAAAAGGAGGAGTATTCACTGAAATCTTTCCTTTTGTCTATTTGAAAATTGTCTTTCTTGTGATGTAATATTAGTTGAAATGGATAAAAGGCAACTGACGGGTGTTGTGAGGCAAAGACTATCCTTTCCATGGTTCCAAAAAGCTTTGATATTCTGGTCTTTGAACATACTGCACATATATGTCTCTGCAGTGCGTGGTGACCATCAAAATGAAAAAATTACTTGTTCTCTGCATTCCAGCTCTTATGTAATCATTAACGTACAGACCGTTTGTAGTTCAGTGCTTATTGGTGGGGCAATAGCGCCAGTACCCCAATTCATTGATTCTACAGGACTAGGACTCTGGGACTAGGACTAGGACTTTACTCCTAGAGTAAGGTTTAGTAAGACGCCAACCACCAATCTTTCTTTGATGTATTCTTTCCTTTTTTGGGGGGGGGCGGGGAGACACCAAATATGAAAAATGATCATCAGAACAAGGGTGAGCCACAGAAGGTTATTGGCGAAAAATCTGGTTGTTCACAGAGTGTTGTATCACAAAATATTAATGTTGACGAGAAGGGAAAAGGTACACAAGCAACAGGGATGATGGCGGCCTTGTGCAGATTGTCAAAAAAGGCAATTCAAGGACTTGGGAGAGCTTCATGAGGAGTTGATTGAGGCTCCTCCTAAAGATATATTGAAGCACAGTCTCTGACAGCGCATCAGTACATCAGCAGCTATGTTGAGGAAAGGGGATGTAACTGTTGTATTCCTAATAACAGGTGATGCCTAAACCAGATACAACATCAGAAGTGTCTTAACCCTTGTGGCGTTCCACTCTGATGGAGCTGTTTTTAATGTTCACCAAAAGACAAAATATGAAATTTACTGTCGCTTGTTAAGTGATGACATCATAACCCTGCTTCCGAGTCAAAGCTCCTACTCCTCTTGTTAATGTTGTTGTCTTTTTAACGTGTAGCTACGGTTTGTATCTTGTTTTATTTAATATAAACAAGCCCCTAAAAATAATCTGCGTTCACTGTAGGCGTCTCTGACTTTTTATTAGCACTGTTCATGTGCATTACAGCTTTAAGCTCAGTTTTCAAAACCTTACAATGTAACTACAGTTCATGGGATCACAGTTTGCCAGACACCAAACATTTGAAAGCTTCAGAAAATAATCACTCTAAGGCTAAATAAGATTTGAAAGAGTACATGAAGCTGAGGATCAGCAATTTTTCATATCAAGCAATCCAAACCATGCAGCAGCATATTGATGACTAACCTCACGTTGTGGATGAATCATCACAGGTGTTCTCTTGACTGAAATTTGGTCCATTTCCATTTTCCCTGCCATATGATTGTATTCGTCTCTGTCCATTGAGCACCCTCACATTAACTATTATTGAGGCAGAAAAAGTTAATGTTCATTTGCCATCTTTGCTGTGCTAATCTTTTTACATTATCCTAATCGTGGCTCTGAAACTAACCATTAAATAGCGTTATATATACAGTTATATGCCAGCTAGCCCAACTTCAATAACCATACAAACATTACTGCTGTTTTGTTTTCTGTCTTCATTTATGTCTGAAGTGATAGAGTGATAGAGCTGTACTTTTTTAAAAATTATTTTAGAAATCCCTTGGTCAGAACTTGGTATATAATTTTCAGATCAAAACTAGCGAGCTAACTTCCTGCTAACTTCAAACTCTGTTAAACTTCGTAAATCCTCTTTTTCACGGATGCCTGGTCATTAAACTTTATTGTAACAGCTGGGGGAGCAGCCACACTGAACATTTTATTGGAAATGAAAGAATTTGGGCCATTCTAACCTCTCAGTTATACAACAGTGTTTATTTGAATTTAGGAATCGAAATGGCTAACGACGTTAGACTTCAGAGCCGGATTATTTAAACCCTCGGACTCCTTGCCTTTGGTTCATTTTCTGTGAAGAAAACATAAAACAACATATTTTCAGTGTCTTCACATTGTAACCCCTCCCATACACATTGATGTTAAACATGTGGTGTTTGGGTCCACTGGACCCATTTATCTCATTAAATTATAGATATGCTGTGTCTCTTCACTCTGCCCTTCTGCTACAGGGCTTGCTGGTAGTGTGTGAGTAGTGTGTATTTGTTTGCATATGTGTGTAGGTGTGTTTTGTCTTTCTTCTTCTACTTTTTCCTGCACAAGTCTCCAACATTGTTACATTTCAGGCACCTACACTTGCTTGCTTCCACATTACCGCACATTTTAGTCTTTGTCTTGTGGGAAATTCCCTATTTTCTCACTCTCTTTCCCAGCTGCAAATCAGTGGTGGGACACAACAAATAAATAGCTTTGCTCCTTGTCCATCAGCATGACAAAATGATTCTCTGATTAGAGAGCCTCAGTGATTTTAGAGGAGAGAAGATTTTGGAAGATTTTTCAGAGCATGAGGCCTTTTGGCTTTATTTGATAGAACAGTGCAGACAACAGACAAAAGGTGAAAGTGAGAAGAACTGGCACAGAGGAAATAGCATAGGGCAGATTCAAACCAGGCTCAGTAGTGAAGACTTACCTGCTCAACCAGGTGTGCTACAGCAGCACCATCAATTTAAAGTCTGACAGCGAGCTTGAAGAAGATGAGATTGACCATTAGTCAGCTCCAAAAAAACTCCATCAGCAACCAGCAAGTGTAGAAATATGAACACCAAAAAATGGTGGAGCTGAACGGTATTCTCACTCCAGCCACCCTGTGTAACTGCTAATGTGGTGCAACCAGGCCCAAAACAAATGGTGGCGAAGATGAAGTATTAAGTATTTTTATATAAATTGTTATGGGTCCACTGATTTGTCCACCACAGCCACCAAGATTTCCTGAGTAATATGAACATCACACAAGGGTTAAAGAGAAAAAGAACAGGATTGTTGCTCAACGGTCCAAAGTAAGGAAAGACAATATACTATCATATTGAAATTTTGCATTTCATTAGGAAGCCAAGGTCCTAGAGTCTGGATTTAGTGGATTAAGAGTCAGGAGGTGCATAATTCAAGGCATTTGAAGTCCAGTGTGAGGTTTATACAGTCTGTGATGATTTGGAGTAGCATGTCATCTCCTGGTGTTGGTGGTGGCTGGTCCACTGTGCTTTACTAAGTCCAAAGTCAATGTTCCCATCTACTAGGAGCACTTCATGCTTCCATCTACTGGCAAGCTTTATAAAAAATTCGGATTTTTTTTTTCCAGCAGCACTTAGCACCTGCCCACAGTGCCAAAACTACTACAAAATGGTTTGCTGACCATGTTATTGCTGTGCTTGATTGGCCAACCAGCTCTCCTGACCTGAATCCCACAGAGAATCTCTGAGTTATTGTGAAGAAAAAGATGAGAAACACCCAACCAAAAACTACTGAAGGCCAGTATCAGAGCAACCTGGGCTTCAGTAACACCTCAGCAGCGCCACAAGCTGATTGCCTCCTTGTCGTGCTGCATAGCAGTAATTTGTGTCCAAGTTATGAGCTTATAAATGAAAATCTAAATGATCTGAAATATTCTAAATTGAGGTCTAAGGAGCTTGGAAAGAAAAGCGTCTGGACTTCTCTAAGTTTCTTGAAAACGTTTCACCTCTCATCCGAGAAGCTTCTCGACTACCATGACCTGGATGAATGAGAACCTTCACAGACATTCTAAATTGAGCATTTCTGATTTTCATAAGCTACATCTAAGCCAGACTCATCAAAACCAAAAAGGGTTGAAATATTTCAATTTACTTGTAAGAAATAAGAAATATGTGAAAGTTTATCGTTTTAATTAAATTGTGAAAAAAAAAAGACCTTTTTTACAATGTATGATTTTCTTTTTAAACACACTAGTATTTTCTGGCAATGTTTGTTTAGCATGTAGCTAAAACATGACCAAACCCTAACACTAAAATTCCCTTTGAGAACTAATGCCTTTTAACAGAGTTAAGCATTGTCCTGCTAAACTTAATTGTAAGGAAATCAGCTGAAGCTACCTACTAACCTACACACTGTCCCTGACCGTGTTATTAAGACAGCTCGGACTGATGTCAAACTGTTCTACTTTTCTCTAAAGGACTTTGTTCTTCTTCTTATTTCCATGTATTTATACAATGTCATGCAACCTTGGGATAAACGTGAGTTTCACTTTCAAGGTGAAACAAAAATGTCCTTAAATATGTCTTCATCCCAGTTCACCCAAAGCAAATATGACTTGGTTACATTCACGTGTGACTTAGCTTCAACATTACATCAGATTGCACTCTTTCTGAACACACCCTAGAACTATTGCCATCAGCCTTTAATAGGATCATACTTCTTTAAATGGCCGAGGCCACTGGCTTCATTCAGTGCTGCACTGATACTCTAATCTGCAGTATCTATCCTGCTATACCTAAGGGGGCTTCCTGACCCCACACATTGCATCAAATCCCAGTTGACACAGAGCATTAGGTCAGCCAGTAATGATTTGTCACTCCAATCCTCTCCTTAGCAGAAACTGGCCAAGAACTAGATGGCCCCGTCTTGGACAGTATTCTGAACTTTCAAAAGTACATTAACACAGAAAGCCTTTCATACAAGTTTCTCACTAACATCCTTTAATGCTAAGCACAGCCCTTTAGAAGCCATGAGAGACTGTGCAGGTATGGCTGATGAATCGACATGGGAATCAACCAAAAATCTCCTCCACCCAGAATGCAGTGAACAATACTCAAGGCCTGAACACCTCTTGAAGAAAGCGCACAAACAACTGTAGGAGGATCCCATTTTGATATGCCATCTTCCCGGCACAAATTATACAACCTCTCTGTCACTGTCCCTGTTATAATTCTAGGTGGGAGGTTGACTGCATTGTGTAGATGTGTTCGAGCTAAAGGTAAAGGAGGGCTGTATTTTGTTTGAGGCACCGCTCAGACCTACCCTTTTCAGTATGATGCTCTTTCACAAAAGGTACACAAAATGCTCTATCTTTGTGGAGGTCAAAGCAAGTAGTCACACCATCTTATTTGCTAGTGACTTGAGAAATGTGTCAAATGGGCTTGAAAGGGCCTGCAGGAATTGTGATGCTTAAATGGTATTAAGGAGTGTAAACACAGAAAGAGTGACAGTGATGTGGTGGCTCAGTTGTAGCAATGACAGGCAAAATAACAATTACCAATGCTCAGTTGGTGGGCCAGTGATTGAAGTGACTACCAATAGGAACGACGAATGTTGTTGACGGACATATTACAGGGTGAGAAATATATATTAAGATTATCTTTGCATCCAGAGCCTGACATGTCAACTTCCCACAAAATGATGGTTGACAAGGAAATCACTGCGTATGTGCAGAGGCCTTTACCACTATGAGAACAAATTATAAAAAATGACCACGTAACTTACATATATATGCCTGTTAAGTGAATTGCCTATTGCATGCAATCAAATTCAGGGTTAAAGCTGATGGCAACCAAACACAGTGGCTGAATGGCTTCTAGAGGTCAGTGATGAGAGGGTTAAAGTTAATCCGCATTGTTGATGCAGCCCACAGTGGGATGTGAACCAGACATTCTGGGCTGCGGGCTCTTGAGCGGCAAGAGGCTTGAAAGGTCAAAGGTGGAAGGATCAGTGTCTTTTTTAATTGGTCACGCTGGAGATAAGGGCTCCCTTATCGTGATCCTCGGTGTTTGCAGGATGCTCTTAGTAAAAGTTTGGGAGGCTCACTGATTTGTTGTTAACCAGCATCTTGGCTTGTGGTGAAGATCAAAGCTGTTTGTTCTTCAACAGATGTGGTCCAAATGTTTTGGTACCATTCCACTTATTTCCAAACTTTCTCCTGAAGTAGGTTTCCATTAATGTGCATTCCATATTCAATATAACAGATGCTGATTAAAAACACACACAAAAAATGCCACTTTTTAATAACACAAGAAACTGAAAAACAAAAATATCAAGTCTTTTGATCACTGTAATCAAATGCTTGTCAACTGGTAATCTAGTCCAGTCTTCTTTAGCCAACTGCCTTTTCCCAACAGCAAATTTCGGCTTGTTGCCGCATGTTCATTTGGATTAACATCAGGACCGCATACCACTTCAAAAGAGTTGGATGTTTTCGGATATATCTTCATAAGGTTCATTATCCTCTTGTAGTAGCCAAGACCTCCAAATGAGACAGGGCTCTCTGACACTGGGCAGTATGTATCACCCCAGAATGCCTTGATAATCCTCTGATTTCATCCTGCCCAGCACAGTTTCAAGATACTCTGTGCCAGTCACAGAATCTCATATTAAGTAAGTCCTCTATTTAAAAGCCTGTTTTTTCCTTTGAAAGATTATTTCTCTTCTGCTGTAAACATAGAGCTAAGTGACTCAGCGAGATTCCATCTTTGTTTAATCTGTACAAAGGACATTTTCCCTGAAATCTTTTGACTTGGAAAACATTTTTTTAAAGTAGATTTGAGCTTTTTTAATGTTTCCTTTTCTGTTTTTTTATGAGATCTGTCTAAATTACCTTCCATGTAGAAAAGTCCCCTTCAGAAAGCAACATACAGTGCAACTGGCCACAGTTAATCTTTGAGGTCACCTTTTATCTGATTTTAAGTTTTCCTTGACTCTTTTTCTACCATTTGAAGTATCTTGCTGTTCAATCTGAGGTCAATTTTACTCTTGCAACCACATACCTGAAGGTTAATTCAGTACCACAGACTTCAAACTTGTTAATAATATTAGCACCTGTGGTCAAAGAAAAGCCAGGCTGCTTGGAGAAGGTCTTGTAGCCTTTCCCTTGACCACGCTTGGCAAGTTTTTTAAAAATCTTTTTGTGCAGTTACACTTTACAGTAAGCATTTTGAAACTGGTTGTTATGTCACCATATATAGTCAACAGTGATCTGTAACACACACACACACACACACACACACACACACACACACACACACACACACACACACACACACACTTTG